>OY759270.1:1952634-2107634 GCA_963662155.1 Lamellibrachia columna | reverse complement strand
ATGGCACTAGTTCCGATACAGGCCTATATACATTGTCCTTTACTGTAATATTCGTCACGGACACAGGCAATACATATATGTTTTGCCCAACATGGAACACCTCCATAGACTAGAGGTGGTGGTCTTGAGACCCCTAAGAACCCCCCCCCGGATCCGCTGCTGGGTAGAGCCCAGATTAAACGCAAATATCGCACATCAAATAACATTGGTTTTGATTACAGACCGACGCAACAGCGCACTCAGTCATGTGATAGAAAAAAACACGATTGTTATCGCTACATGAAATCTTATGTGCAAAGACACTCATTTGTGTAGCAGTGTTAATAGTGAGCGTTAACGAATTATTGGCGATATAATCCAGCATAGGAGGCGTTATCAGTCTACGACCTCCTGAGTGGCGTGACAGACGACGAATGGCCTTACCTGCGGGCGACGCCGCCGTAACAGCGACCAGCGGCGGCATCCTTCGCCTTGCACGGCGAGTTGTAGGCGTTCGACTGCTCGAAGTGCGCGTGCACGTCGTTCGTGTGCAGCAACGTCACGTCGAACGTGGCCTGGGCGATGCAGGAACAGCAGAGTAGCCAGAAGGAGACGACAAAGTAACTCGAGTATCCATGGATACAAGGGGAGCGCGCGACTCCCCGGCAACCAGCCATCGAATCTTTGGGTGACGGGAAAGAAAATAGTGCAGAAAGAAAGCGACGTCTGAACACACAGTTCACGGTTATCTCACGGCAAGTCCTTCTGCACAAGTCAGTGACGTGTCAGGACTATGATCGAGACGCAGCGCACGCTATGCCAGGCGTACATTACTAAACTTTTGTTGCGAGTCATTTATTTATATGACTTAAAATGTAGGCGTGGCGCGTGCAACGTGCGTGGGCATTACGTCTGACGATGTGCATAGACCGTGCATAGATGTGCATAGACCGTGTCGAACACAAAACAACTGCCCATTAACAGTTATATGCCATTATGTTAATGTTATCTTTCATAGAAATGTTGTGGCTAAGGTAATGGACGTAAACCAATCTGTGACTAGCGTATACAAAGGACAAGAAGACGCGATGTAAGACCAGTTTGACGCTGGACAAACCTGCAGAACGTGGTCGTGCGTAAACCCACCCAACGCGACCAATGTCCTGCTTGCAGGGAGATAGACTCACCTATGATACGCCACGGCAAGTCCTTCTGCACAAGTTAGTGACGTGTCAGGACTATGATCGAGACGCAGCGCACGCTATGCCAGGCGTATATTGCTAAACTTTTGCTGCGATTCATTTGTTTATATGACTTTAAATGGATCAGGCCCCAAATATGCTAAACAAGAAGACGGGTGTCGTCTTTCCCGGTTCAACTTTGCATAATATTTACACCGTAGGAATAGCAGTAAAACCCGTAGGGGTCGCGCGTACAGCGTACGTGGGCATGAGGTCTGATATTGTTTATTTAGTGAAGATACGGCTGTTGGGCCGATGTGAATAGACCGTGTCGAACAACAAAAAAAACCAGTTTGACGCTGGACAAACCGGCAGAACGTGGTCGTGCGTAAACTCACTCAACATAGAACAATGTCGTCCTTGAAGGGATATAGACTCACCCAAAAGGGAACATTGTAGTGCGTAATGGGAAATGGACCACACAACGGGGAACATAGTCTTACTTTAAAGGAAATAGACCTGCCCAACAGGGAACACAGTCGTCTTGAAGGGAAATAGACCCGCCCAACAGGGAACACAGTCGTCTTGAAGGGAAATAGACCCGCCAAACAGGGAACACAGTCGTCTTGAAGGGAAATAGACCCACCCAACAGGGAACACAGTCGTCTTGAAGGGAAATAGACCCGCCCAACAGGGAACACAATCGTCTTGAAGGGAAATAGACCCGCCCAACAGGGAACACAGTCGGCTTGAAGGGAAATAGACCCACCCAACAGGAAACACAGTCGTCTTGAAGGGAAATAGACCCGCCCAAAAGGGAACACAGTCGTCTTGAAGGGAAATAGACACGCCCAACAGGGAATACAGTCGTCTTGAAGGGAAATAGACCCGCCCAACAGGGAACACGGTAGTCTTGAAGGGAAATAGACCCACCCAACAGGGAACACGGTCGTCTTGAAGGGAAATAGAACCGCCAAACAGGGAACACGGTCGTCATAAAGGGAAATAGACCAGCCCAACAGGGAACACGGTCGTCTTGAAGGGAAATAGACCCGCCCAACAGGGAACACGGTCGTCTTGAAGGGAAATAGACCCACCAAACAGGGAACACGGTCGTCTTGAAGGGAAATAGACCCGCCAAACAGGGAACACGGTCGTCTTGAAGGGAAATAGACCCGCCCAACAGGGAACACAGTCGTCTTGAAGGGAAATAGACCCGCCCAACAGGGAACACAGTCGTCTTGAAGGGAAATAGACTCGCCAAACAGGGAACACAGTCGTCTTGAAGGGAAATAGACCCACCCAAACAGGGAACACAGTCGTCTTGAAGGGAAATAGACCCACCCAACAGGGAACACAGTCGTCTTGAAGGGAAATAGACCAACCCAACAGGGAACACAGTCGTCTTGAAAGGAAATAGACCCGCCAAACAGGGAACACGGTCGTCTGGAAGGGAAATAGACCAGCCAAACAGGGAACACGGTCGTCTTGAAGGAAAATAGACCTACCAAACAGGGAACACAGTCGTCTTGAAGGGAAATAAACCCGCCCAACAGGGAACACAGTCGACTTGAAGGGAAATAGACACGCCCAACAGGGAACACAGTCGTCTTGAAGGGAAATAGACACGCCCAACAGGGAACACAGTTGTCTTGAAGGGAAATAGACACGCCCAACAGGGAACGCGGTCGTCTTGAAGGGAAATAGACACGCCCAACAGGGAACACAGTCGTCTTGAAGGGAAATAGACCCACCCAACAGGGAACACAGTCGTCTTGAATGGAAATAAACCAACCCAACAGGGAACACGGTCGTCTTGAAGGGAAATAGACCCACCCAAACAGGGAACACAGTCGTCTTGAAGGGATATAGACCCACCCAACAGGGAATACAGTCGTCTTGAAGGGAAATAGACCCACCCAACAGGGAACACAGTCGTCTTGAAGGGAAATAGACCCGCCCAACAGGGAACACGGTCGTCTTGAAGGGAAATAGACCCACCCAACAGGGAACACAGTCGTCTTGAAGGGAAATAGACCCGCCCAACAGGGAACACAGTCGTCTTGAAGGGAAATAGACCCACCCAACAGGGAACACAGTCGTCTTGAAGGGAAATAGACCCGCCAAACAGGGAACACGGTCGTCTTGAAGGGAAATAGACCTGCCAAACAGGGAACACGGTCGTCTTGAAGGGAAATAGACCCACCCAACAGGAACCACGGTCGTCTTGAAGGGAAATAGACCCACCCAACAGGGAACACAGTCGTCTTGAAGGGAAATAGACCCACCCAACAGGGAACACGGTCGTCTTGAAGGGAAATAGACCCACCCAACAGGGAACACGGTCGTCTTGAAGGGAAATAGACCCACCCAACAGGGAACACAGTCGTCTTGAAGGGAAATAGACCCACCCAACAGGGAACACAGTCGTCTTGAAGGGAAATAGACCCACCCAACAGGGAACACAGTCGTCTTGAAGGGAAATAGACCCGCCAAACAGGGAACACGGTCGTCTTGAAGGGAAATAGACACGCCCAACAGGAAACACAGTCGTCTTGAAGGGAAATAGACCCACCCAACAGGGAACACAGTCGTCTTGAAGGGAAATAGACCCATCCAACAGGGAACACAGTCGTCTTGAAGGGAAATAGACCCATCCAACAGGGAACACGGTCGTCTAGAAGGGAAATAGACCCAACCAACAGGGAACACAGTCGTCTTGTAGGGAAATAAACCAACCCAACAGGGAACACGGTCGTCTTGAAGGGAAATAGACCCACCCAACAGGGAACACAGTCGTCTTGAAGGGAAATAGACCCACCCAATAGGGAACACAGTCGTCTTGAAGGGAAATAGACCCGCCAAACAGGGAACACGGTCGTCTTGAAGGGAAATAGACCCGCCCAACAGGGAACACAGTCGTCTTGAAGGGAAATAGACCCATCCAACAGGGAACACAGTCGTCTTGAAGGGAAATAGACCCATCCAACAGGGAACACGGTCGTCTAGAAGGGAAATAGACCCACCCAACAGGGAACACGGTCGTCTTGAAGGGAAATAGACCCGCCAAACAGGGAACACGGTCGTCTTGAAGGGAAATAGACACGCCAAACAGGGAACACGGTCGTCTTGAAGGGAAATAGACCCGCCCAACAGGGAACACAGTCGTCTTGAAGGGAAATAGACCCACCCAACAGGGAACACAGTCGTCTTGAAGGGAAATAGACCCACCCAACAGGGAACACAGTCGTCTTGAAGGGAAATAGACCCACCCAACAAGGAACACAGTCGTCTTGAAGGGAAATAGACCCGCCCAACAGGGAACACAGTCGTCTTGAAGGGAAATAGACCCGCCAAACAAGGAACACGGTCGTCTTGAAGGGAAATAGACCCGCCAAACAAGGAACACGGTCGTCTTGAAGGGAAATAGACCCGCCAAACAGGGAACACGGTCGTCTTGAAGGGAAATAGACCCGCCAAACAAGGAACACGGTCGTCTTGAAGGGAAATAGACCCGCCAAACAGGGAACACGGTCGTCTAGAAGGGAAATAGACCCACCCAACAGGGAACACAGTCGTCTTGAAGGGAAATAGACTAACCCAACAGGGAACACAGTCGTCTTGAAAGGAAATAGACCCGCCAAACAGGGAACAAAGTCGTCTGGAAGGGAAATAGACCAGCCAAACAGGGAACACGGTCATCTTGAAGGGAAATAGATCCGCCCAACAGGGAACACAGTCGTCTTGAATGGAAATAGACACGCCCAACAGAGAACACGGTCGTCTTGAAGGGAAATAGACCCACCCAACAGGGAACACAGTCGTCTTGAAGGGAAATAGTCCCATCCAACAGGGAACACAGTCGTCTTGAAGGGAAATAGACCCAGCCAACAGGGAACACAGTCGTCTTGAAGGGAAATAAACCAACCCAACAGGGAACACAGTCGTCTTGAAGGGAAATAGACCCGCCCAACAGGGAACACAGTCGTCTTGAAGGGAAATAGACCCGCCAAACAGGGAACACAGTCGTCTTGAATGGAAAGAGACCCGCCAAACAGGGAACACAGTCGTCTTGAAGGGAAATAGACCCGCCAAACAGGGAACACAGTCGTCTTGAAGGGAAATAGACCCACCCAACAGGGAACACAGTCGTCTTGAAGGGAAATAGACCCGCCAAACAGGGAACACGGTCGTCTTGAAGGGAAATAGACCCGCCAAACAGGGAACACAGTCGTCTTGAAGGGAAATAGACCCGCCCAACAGGGAACACAGTCGTCTTGAAGGGAAATAGACCCACCCAACAGGGAACACAGTCGTCTTGAAGGGAAATAGACCCGCCAAACAGGGAACACGGTCGTCTTGAAGGGAAATAGACCCGCCCAACAGGGAACACTGTCGTCTTGAAGGAAAATAGACCCACCCAACAGGGAACACAGTCGTCTTGAAGGGAAATAGACCCGCCAAACAGGGAACACGGTCGTCTTGAAGGGAAATAGACCCGCCCAACAGGGAACACGGTCGTCTTGAATGGAAATAGACCCACCCAACAGGGAACACAGTCGTCTTGAAGGGAAATAGACCCGCCCAACAGGGAACACAGTCGTCTTGAAGGGAAATAGACCCACCCAACAGGGAACACAGTCGTCTTGAAGGGAAATAGACCCGCCAAACAGGGAACACGGTCGTCTTGAAGGGAAATAGACCCGCCAAACAGGGAACACAGTCGTCTTGAAGGGAAATAGACCCACCAAACAGGGAACACGGTCGTCTTGAAGGGAAATAGACCCGCCAAACAGGGAACACAGTCGTCTTGAAGGGAAATAGACCCGCCCATCAGGGAACATAGTCGTCTTGAAGGGAAATAGACCCATCCAACAGGGAACACAGTCGTCTTGAAGGGAAAAGACCCATCCAACAGGGAACACGGTCGTCTAGAAGGGAAATAGACCCACCCAACAGGGAACACAGTCGTCTTGAAGGGAAATAGACCCATCCAACAGGGAACACAGTCGTCTTGAAGGGAAATAGACCCATCCAACAGGGAACACGGTCGTCTGGATGGGAAATAGACCAGCCAAACAGGGAACACGGTCGTCTAGAAGGGAAATAGACCCACCCAACAGGGAACACAGTCGTCTTGAAGGGAAATAGACCCACCCAACAGGGAACACAGTCGTCTTGAAGGGAAATAGACCCATCCAACAGGGAACACAGTCGTCTTGAAGGGAAAAGACCCATCCAACAGGGAACATGGTCGTCTAGAAGGGAAATAGACCCACCCAACAGGGAACACAGTCGTCTTGAAGGGAAATATACCCATCCAACAGGGAACACAGTCGTCTTGACGGGAAATAGACCCATCCAACAGGGAACACGGTCGTCTGGAAGGGAAATAGACCAGCCAAACAGGGAACACGGTCGTCTAGAAGGGAAATAGACCCACCCAACAGGGAACACAGTCGTTTTGAAGGGAAATAGACCCACCCAACAGGGAACACAGTCGTCTTGAAAGGAAATAGACCCGCCAAACAGGGAACACGGTCGTCTGGAAGGGAAATAGACCAGCCAAACAGGGAACACGGTCTTCTTGAAGGAAAATAGACCTGCCAAACAGGGAACACAGTCGTCTTGAAAGGAAATAGACCCGCCAAACAGGGAACACGGTCGTCTGGAAGGGAAATAGACCCGCCCAACAGGGAACACGGTCGTCTTGAAGGGAAATAGACCCACCCAACAGGGAACACAGTGCCGACTGAGGACTCGCCTGTATGAACAGAGCCAACTGATGGCATATTTCTTTGCGCTAATAGTTCTATATTCTACATCCCCACAGACTTCTCACTTCGTCGGTATGGACAGGACTCCTCGTGGTCACGGCGTCCAGGGTGTGGTGGACTCCTCGTGGTCACGGCGTCCAGGGTGTGGTGGACTCCTCGTGGTCACGGCGTCCAGGGTGTGGTGGACTCCTCGTGGTCAGGGCGTCCATGGTGTGGTGGACTCCTCGTGGTCAGGGCGCCAAGGTGTGGTGGACTCCTCGTGGTCAGGGCGTCCAGGGTTTGGTGGACTCCTCGTGGTCAGGGCGTCCAGGGTGTAGTGGACTCCTCGTGGTCACGGCGTCGATGGTGTGGTAGACTCCTCGTGGGTCACGGCGTCCAGGGTGTGGTGGACTCCTCGTGGGTCACGGCATCCAGCGATTGGGACAGATTTGGTTAAGTAAGTTGCGAACTGCTACCGCATGTTAGCATGCCCAGTGCACTGCCCACGCAACCTTTCACTATACCATGCACTCTCCCAGTCCCACGCATCCTCTCTCAGTCCCAAGCATCCTCTCTCAGTCCCACGCACCCTCTCCCAGTCCCACGCATCCTCTCTCAGTCCCACGCACCCTCTCCCAGTCCCACGCACCCTCTCCCCGTCCCCACTGTCCTACCACAGACACCCCATATCATCAATGTCTTTTTGCAATTAATGTCCCAAGATGACATAAGTTATTTCAAACATAATTTGACAAGACAATACATTTTGTGGAATGCAAACACGATTGGTTTGAGCAAGAATTTGTTTTTGTATATAGAATCAGTGATGAGACTTCGACCCGCGTGACATGTGACTTGGCGATACGGACAAACTGTCGATTGAATGGCGACAGATTGAGGTCACCGAAACGATGCACACGTGATGACTGTACAAGGCGTCTCTCCTTATGCTACAGGAAGACTCCCGGGTCAGCGAACCTGTAAACACTATTGTGGCAGAATCGCACAAAGTCCAGATGTCAACAATCCAATATTGACAACATATATTTACAAATATTGCGGTGCAACATGAGCACATTTCTGAGTGAACTCGCTAATATTATAGACAGTAACTTTTCGTTCAAACTACGAATAAAGACGACTTGAACAACACGGTTTAGATAGGTTAACCAACGTATACATATGTTGTGCAGTGCCACTTATGAACACAACATTGAATTAACTTAGGGAAAACAAATACAAAAATCTACATCATCAATCTCGAGATATGGCTTTTGTTCAAGGTCGGCAAGGGTCATACCGATAGAGCAGCAGTAGATGATGGTCCGTGTCTGTTCTCGCCAAAATATTACCAACATTGTCAATGTAAAAGTATCGCTTCGTGTGATACAATGACCGACAGAATCGCGCACAAACGTCATAACACGACGCTAGCGCTAACGTAACACAGACTGGGTCGCCTCGGAGGCTGTCACTGCTGTCACCAAGGTCTATCGCGCACAAACGTCATAACACGACGCTAGCGCTAACGTAACACAGACTGGGTCGCCTCGGAGGCTGTCACTGATGTCACCAAGGTCTATCGCGCACAAACGTCATAACACGACGCTAGCGCTAACGTAACACAGACTGGGTCGCCTCGGAGGCTGTCACTGCTGTCACCAAGGTCTATCGCGCACAAACGTCATAACACGACGCTAGCGCTAACGTAACACAGACTGGGTCGCTTCGGAGGCTGTCACTGCTGTCACCAAGGTCTATCGCGCACAAACGTCATAACACGACGCTAGCGCTAACGTAACACAGACTGGGTCGCCTCGGAGGCTGTCACTGATGTCACCAAGGTCTATCGCGCACAAACGTCATAACACGACGCTAGCGCTAACGTAACACAGACTGGGTCGCCTCGGAGGCTGTCACTGCTGTCACCAAGGTCTATCGCGCACAAACGTCATAACACGACGCTAGCGCTAACGTAACACAGACTGGGTCGCCTCGGAGGCTGTCACTGCTGTCACCAAGGTCTATCGCGCACAAACGTCATAACACGACGCTAGCGCTAACGTAACACAGACTGGGTCGCCTCGGAGGCTGTCACTGATGTCACCAAGGTCTATCGCGCACAAACGTCATAACACGACGCTAGCGCTAACGTAACACAGACTGGGTCGCCTCGGAGGCTGTCACTGATGTCACCAAGGTCTATCGCTTGACGCTTGCAAAGTGTGACGGCCTGCGCCGCGGCCCGTGACGCAACGGTCGGTCTCTACTGGTGCCGTGACCTTGTGTCGTGTCAACAACAGAACCACGAGGGTCGATACTGGGACGTCGGCCCGCTGTCACATCGCTGGTAGACGCGGGGTCCTCGTCACTAAGGATCTCTCCCTCCTCCACGCTGTCGTTCTGTTCCCCCGCACACAGGTCCTGTGGACGTGCGGGGGTGTCTTTGCCACGTGTGTCATTAAGGACCCCCACGGTGGCGGGAGAAGAGGGAATGATGGCGGGAGAAGGACCCGCACTCAGGAGAGGGTGCTTCAAGTCGTCACGATGTGTTTTCTTGCCCGGTAGTTCTGTACGTGGTACCTTAACTTTGTGATCATGTTTTACAGAAACACTTTTCTGGGGCCCACTTTCTTGTCTAGCATAATGTAGTGACGTACTATCCCTTTTACACGTAGACACATTCGGCGCAATGCGACCATTACGACAGTTTGCTTTCTGTGTTGTCGGAATGGTCCCGCCAGCGACAGGCCTGTTGTTACTGTGCCGCCTCACGCCATCTTTCTGAGGACGGCTTTGGTGTTGAACCGGACGTCGATTTTCACGTGTTTCTGTTTGCATTCGTCGATGTTGATCAGACAAACAATGTTTCTTCTCCGGACCTTCGCCGTGTTCAGCTTTCGACAGGCTCCCTCGTGAACTCGGCTTTGACTTAACGACTGCGCAACGAGTCTGCCTTGTCTGACTGTTGTCACGTCGCCTCAACGTTGTCTTGTCCGGTTTGTGATGTTCGCGAGACTTGACGACGGCACGAGGATCGTGGACATGCACTCGTGCATTGGTCACGTCGCCTCTCGCAGCATGCGAGTGTGTCCTGTCCGCCGTACCGCCGCCGGTCTTCGTGTCTTCTGTGTAGCGCACCAGCTCTCTCTGTGGACCGGCTCTTGGTCTGTGGCCACGACCGTGGTTGTTGTTGCTTTGCAAACTGATATCCCACAAATCTTCGTCCATATTATTATTCACAGAACTGTCATCAACGTCACTGCTCACTGGTGACACGTTTGTGTCTATGACAAAGGCGAAGTCACTGGAGGCAACGGCTGTGTCGTCACCCACAGACGTATTAACTAAAGTTGTTTCAGTTGGTTTGGTGGCGCCTGTCCCCGCAGTTACGCTATCCACAGAAAGGTGTTGTGAACTAGTTAAACTGCAACTAACACTGTCACTGACGACTGTAGCTCGCCCAGTGGAATCTGGTGCTGTGGGAATCTCGTTTGGTTCAGATTTAGTTCTTTCTTTTGCGTCACTCCCTGTGCACTGTATCGTGTGTTTCTCTCTGCTAAACTGAACCGTGTTTCGATCAGCCGTAGAACTGTTTTTGTGTTTCAATTTGTGCCTCTTCACATTTGATTTGGACTTATTACCTTTTCTGTTTCTGTCTGCGCAATAGCATTGGTCTTTGAGACGAGTCGAACTAACGGTGTGTTCTCCTTGAACCGCGATGTCAGTCTCACGCGTCTCACTGCCGTTTGTCGTGTCACCAACCGCGATGTCAGTCTCACGCGTCGCACTGCCGTTTGTCGTGTCACCAACCGCGATGTCAGTCTCACGTGTCTCACTGCCGTTTGTCGTGTCACCAACCGTTTGCGATTCGGTCTTGCCAGGTTTGGTGTCGCCCAGTAATTGTTCAACGACACATGTTACGCTGGTTGCATTAAGTTTTGAACTGTCTATCACAATCTTATCTATACTTCTTTGTACTGTGCTGCCACAATTGAGATCTTGTCTGATAGTCTCACGGGGTCGCGTGGGTCCCACTCGTGGTGATGCCACCCTGGGTGATGCCACCCGTAGTATTGCCATTGTTGGTGATGGTACACAGGATGTGTCTTGCACTGACTGGGGATGCCCTGGCACCGTCAAGTCAGTGTTAGATAGACAGCCCGGTGTCTTGAGGGTTGTGGTGTGTTCTTGTGACGTATTCTCTTCCCCGGTGACGCCTGTCGTTACCGAGACTTGTGACACGGCGTCAGGTAGTGCAGCATTACCTGGACTAGAGGTTGTCCTCTGTCCAAACAGCATGTTCAGCAGACTGGCCACGGGCGGAGAGTGCGAGGTCTGGCCGGCGTGTTGTGTCTGCTGACGAGGGTTGCACGACTGCTTCAACACCGACAGAAGCATGCCTAGCGGAGCCGGGTCGTCCCCACCAACTCTGCTCCCACAAGTGGTCTCGTGAGACATGTCTCGAGCCGTCCGCAGTGAGTCTGTGTTGCTAGATCCAGTACTGACGACGCTGCCCTCATGAGTGCCCACTGAAGCCACACCACTGTCTGCTACATCTAGAGAAGTCGTGTCGTCCGGCTTTACGTTGTTGACGCGTCTGCTCGTATTCGGTTTGTTCATGTTCTCATTAATCACAGAACGATCTACAGCTGGTTCCGCCTTCGTTGACCGCTCACTTTTTACCAGTGCTACGTCAGTCACGTGACTATCAGGTGCGGAAACAACCTCTGCTACGACACTATTGGATACTGTCAATTCTGCTATATTTTTGCCATCACCTAATACATATAAACATGACCCATCCATTGTCTCGCTGTCTGGCGGATTTCCGTTAGTATCAGCGTCTCGTGCTTTGTGCACACTCGCAATGTAGTCGTCATAGTCGGCAGATCTGCTGCTGTAGTCAGCAATCATGCGATTTCTCAACTGCTGACCGTTCTTGAAGGCAATCTGCTGAGCGAGAGCTCGCTTCTGTGCCAGCGACATATACGCTCGCATCCTCTCCTGGTCACTGGTGCGTGACTGAAGTGAACACGTGTTCCCTTCCACTGCTGCACCCGTCTGTTGTCCAACCGTCACCTCCTCCTGCAGCAATGACTTCCCACAAGTCTTCACGGGTATGTCCGCTTTATTCCTGCTCAGTCCGTCTTGTCTCTTACTGCCGTGGTCTCTGTCACCGTCTCTATTGTGGTGAGAGCGTGAAGTCCTTAGATCCGGGTCTGAGTGGTAATGAACGGCTCTGGTGGCAGGAGACTGCGAGTGGCAGTCAGACAGCCGACTGTCACAGCGAGGGGACGCACTGTGCTGGCTAGGAGACATGTACTGATGGGTGAGTGTCACATGTCCTCGTGATGACCCCTTCACACTGTCACCATGTCTGCCTTGTGACCTCTGGCGTGTCACAACCTCCGCGTGTCTGTGGGATCTGGACGGTTGTTCGTCCTCCCGTCTCCGTTTCTCCCGCAAATTCCCTTTTTCACAGCTCGCTTCCAATGTTCGTTTCTCCCTCCTGACTGTTCCGTGACGGAGATGTCCCCGGCCATCTGGTGACTGGCTGTTATGACTTCTGGGACAGAGGTCATGTGACAACCTCCTGGACTGTTCCCGGTGACGTTCTGGCTGAGCCGTCTGATACCTAGTCAGGTATTTCTGCAACCTGCAGTGAAACAAGAAAGGTGACAACACACACCAAGAAACGTGAAAACACGCACCAAGAAAGGTGACAACACGCA
Source organism: Lamellibrachia columna (assembly GCA_963662155.1). Taxonomy (NCBI): domain Eukaryota; kingdom Metazoa; phylum Annelida; class Polychaeta; order Sabellida; family Siboglinidae; genus Lamellibrachia; species Lamellibrachia columna. Next base: position 2,094,983 of record OY759270.1, on the reverse strand, counting down.
CCAAGAAACGTGACAACACGCACCAAGAAAGGTGACAACACGCACCAAGAAACGTGACAACACGCACCAAGAAACGTGACAACACGCACCAAGAAAGGTGACAACACGCACCAAGAAAGGTGACAACACGCACCAAGAAACGTGACAACACGCACCAAGAAACGTGACAACACGCACCAAGAAACGTGACAACACGCACCAAGAAAAGTGACAACACGCACCAAGAAACGTGACAACACGCACCAAGAAACGTGACAACACGCACCAAGAAACGTGACAACACGCACCAAGAAACGTGACAACACGCACCAAGAAAGGTGACAACACGCACCAAGAAAGGTGACAACACGCACCAAGAAAGGTGACAACACGCACCAAGAAACGTGACAACACGCACCAAGAAAGGTGACAACACGCACCAAGAAAGGTGACAACACGCACCAAGAAACGTGACAACACGCACCAAGAAAGGTGACAACACGCACCAAGAAATGTGACAACACGCACCAAGAAAGGTGACCACACGCACCAAGAAATGTGACAACACGCACCAAGAAACGTGACAACACGCACCAAGAAAGGTGACAACACGCACCAAGAAACGTGACAACACGCACCAAGAAACATGACAACACGCACCAAGAAACGTGACAACACGCACCAAGAAAGACTTAGCTTATGAAATCTGAGGTTATCAATAAAAGCTGCCAGAAACTCCTACAAGGTGCATTATATAATCTGTAAACCGGCTTCTCCAAAGACTTGTATTTGTTGAGCGGCATCTGACTTAAGTGTTGGGAAAATTACAACATACCAACCACTAATAATGACAAGTAGTGGCAGAAACAGGTATGTTCTAAAACACTACTCAATAACACAGTACAATAAGTGGACATCTCAACAACACGTCGATATTGCTACCTAGGTTAACTTCTATATGCCATGTGTATTATTTTCATCAATAAATCCATTTGCTGAAACTGTTTAATCAGTATTTAATTTTGAGAAAGGTTGATGCATTTCCATTATGTTATCGCTTGGCTACCTGAAGATTATTGCTAGTAGCAGAAACAATGATTATTGATATAATATTAACTGTTGTTTAAAATATTTGTTTTCAAACAGCGCATTTGTTTCATATTTTGGAGGTCAAAACTTTAACACAGATATTATGCGTGAACTGTCTTTGATAACAAGGAACTTTGACTCACTGATCCGTGAGCTCCTGTATCCGGGCTTCCTTGCCCTGGATCACCTGGGCTGAACTCTGCTGCAGCACCAGGAAGTTCGCCCGCAACTTGTCATTCTCTTTCTCCAGTTTCTTCAGGTGATGGCGCAGTTTCCCCGTCGACCGCTCCAGAAGAGAATATTTCTTCTTGAGCTGTCACAGACAGGAAAACATGTACATTACTATTTGCCTCATAACCAATCTCACAGCAGTTCTATTACTAACAATCTCACATCAATTCTACTACTCACAAAATCACAACAGTTATATTACACACAATCTCACAGAAATAAATTCTATTACTCACAATCTCACAACAGTTCTATTACTCACAATCTCACAACAATTTTATTATGCACAATCTCACAACAGTTCTATTACTCAGTCTCACAACAGTTCTATTACTCATAATCTCATAACAGTTATATTACTCACAACCTCACAGCAATTATATTTCTCAAAATCTCACAACAGTTCTACTACTCACAATCTCACAGCAATTATATTACTCATAATCTCACAATAGTTCTATTACTCACAATAATTTCTCACAATCTCACAACAGTTCTATTACTCACAATTTCACAACAGTTCTACAACTCACAATCTCACAGCAGTTCAACAACACAATCTCACAGCAGTTCTATGACTACCAATCTCACAGCAGTTTTATGACTGATATCAACATAAATGTATTTAGACACATTTTTATTAAATGACACAAATGAAGCACTAAATAAAATAATCACATAAATGTTGATAGGTGTGGATCACCGATTTCAAAATTGACCTATTTGCACCAAGAAAAGGTGTTACATTCACCCTGATGCATGCATGAAGGCCATGCATGAGACATTAGTTTTTACCAGTGTAGTAGATTAATGTCTTTTTTGAATGATAAACAAATACTGTACAATGGCCAATGTGGATTTAGAAAAAAACCACCCAACATCAATGGCGATATTACAACTTGTGGAAGAAATGACAACAGCTATGGATAACTCTAAGTCTTCAATTACAATATTTATAAATTAAAAAAAGCATTTGACACAGTTGACCACAACATACTGCTAAAAAAATAGAAAATTATAGCATTAGAGGTTTAGCATATAGTTGGATGCATAGCTATCTAAACAACAGAAGACAGTATGTGTCTATTAATGGCACAAATTCAACTTGCCTAAATATAGCATGTGGTGTATCACTAGGTTCTATAGTAGGACCAATTTTATTTACCCTGTATATTAATGACACGTGTAAAGTTCACCTATGATGAAATGTATAATATTTGCTCATTACACAAAATTCTTGTACACAGGTGATGATAAATCAGAAATATGTAAAACTGTATCTACAGAATTGGATAAATTAAGTACATGGTTTAATGCAAATAAACTGTCTTTAAATGCTTCAAAAATTTGTTTAGGGTAATAAGTAGTAAAAAGATTGACAATAATCCCACAGTTAGCATAAATGGTACTAATATTGAAAGAACGTATCTAAACAATTCCTTGGTATGCACAGTGACTACCAATTGGATTGGACTAACCATATTAAGAGGATAAAAAATTAAATTGCTAAGAATGTGCTTGTCATGAATAGAGTTAAAACACCTGTTGAACAGTCATGCATTATATTCCTTGTACTGCACTCTTATCATGCCGTATCTGTTGAACAGTCATGCATTATATTCCTTGTACTGCACTCTTATCATGCCGTATCTGAACTATTGTTGTGAAGCTATAAAAACAGAATACACCCTCCCCATAGCTACAGAAAAAGGCCATACTAATATGTAAACATGAAGGGTACTTGTCACACACAAGACCAATTTTTCACTTTAAAACTCTGTGTGCATGATATCATAGACTACAACAACATGGTGTTCATGTTTAACGCTCACAACCATTTGCTTCCAGATCATCTATTGTGTTATTTTAAGAGAGTATGTGATAGTCACAATCATAATACTTGCAACAAATACAACAATTACAAAATAAAATATAGTAGAATGTCACAAAAAGCAGCTTGTATTAGTATTAAGGGTTCTAAGTTATGGAATCAATTACACCCAGACCTGCAGAACAGTTTATCAGTTTAAAATTCATTATAGAAGATTGCTCCTACAAAGATTTGAACAGTTGAATTAATATCAATCATCAATTTAGCATTTATATATATATATATGTATATAATATATATATACATATATAATGTGTGTCTATGTACATTGTACTAAACATTGGTTAATGTATGCCTATGTACACTCTAATATCCAGTATACTTAGCAACTTATAAGTAAATGTTGCAAAACTGTAACACTAGTCAATTGTGATTCATAATTTAAAAAATAAGATTCTAAATTATTAATAGGGAATGCAAAATATAAGTTTTATAACTTGCATTTCCTTTCAACATATTTGTAATTTTTTTTAGATTTTATATATTCACAGCATCCTGATCGATGTATTTTGGTTCAATCGAGATATATATATATATATGTATATATATGTTTATATTGAATAAATTCAATTCAATTCAAAACAAAAACTAGGCTTCAATAGACTCTGTGTTGTTGAAAGTGACTCAACTTAAATAGGTTTCACATGATAAACATACCCGGACATATTTGTGCTGTTCCACGGGTGGCAGAAGTAGCTTTTTGTGCTTTCTTTTTTTCTTTTTATGTACGCCATTCTCAGCAGCTCCAACATCTGCAAACAATTTAAATTGATATTGACAGCACGCAACACACACAAACACTACATCATGTCCACACATTTGGTTTTTTATACAATTCAAGCCATTCTGAATATTTTTTCTTTCCTTGGAACTGAAAAAAGTAATGGCCTTGAAGCCTTCTCTTGAAGCCTATCATTAGAAGGATATAGATACGCTTGAAAGAATACAGAGAAGATCAACTAAAATGATTCCAGAACTGAGAAACCTTAGTTATGAAGAATGTTGTTTAACAACCCAAGATATAAGGCAATTAACAGGTACGGATTCAGGTACTCGATTACTTGTGTACCTAAGTACAGCAAGTACTGTACTTGGACTTGTACTTGCCATTTTGCTGAATGCAGTACTTGTACTTGACTGTCAAATGTTTTTGTTAAATATTTGGCTCTATCTCAAGAATTGGGAAAAATTAACGTTGTGTTAACTGTTGCTTTTCTTTCTCACAAAGCGTCATGACATGGAACATAAATGGTACAAAAAAATAACTGCAATGAAAATGACCATATGTTTACTGTTATTTTGCACACAGCTTCATGACATGAAACATAAATGATGGTGCAATGTTTACAATAACAAGTGGTAATAATACATAGTTAATACATTGTAATGATGACCATATCAATTGATCACACTGTTCATGTTATGTCTGTCAATGAATAGCTAAGGGCAATGCTTGATGTTGATTGGTTTATAAAGGGGAGGAGCAGCATAAACACTTACAGACATATCAGCTGAGATTTAGCCATTGAACCCTTCAATCAGCCATACATACATTATCAATGACAGGATTATTTGAAACCATGAGTCAAATACATAAACTAACTGATCTCTTGATCAGCTATATTAGCTTGAACTGGCTTGATCCAAATGATGATGATCCAAAGCCAACAATTCACTTGTATTGTGGTAGACATAATTAACTTGGATTTGGATTACCACTGATAAGTAGTAAATTGCAATCTGTTCAGATACGTTGATGATAAATAGCCGGCACCGCAGACATGCAATCATATTCTCAGTTATATCTACAAGACTACAGACATGGCGAACAAATCAGCAGCGATCACTTTATTGTTCCTGCAAATGCACAAGGCAACTACAAAGCCCAGTGTAAACCTGCTCAGGGGCAACAACGAACTTGTTATGAAGGTAATATATTTCATGCTAAATTATGGCAAATATTTATTTTATTCATGGACAAAATATATACATCAGACCTGGGGCAGAAGTACTTGGTACTCGTGTACTTGCATACATTTTTTAGACCATGCCACTTGGCACTGGCTGACAGTGCTAACTGCTAAAAACTGCCAGCTGAGGCTTCCTCTGTAGAAGTAAGGTGACTCAAGTCAGACTGCCTCCTACACCAGTATAATCTGGTACCAGCAGTCTGGCTAAAAAGGGGATTTCGAGTCAGTTGTCTTGGCGTTCTAACCCTCTCAACAACCACTAGTCTAATATCAGAAAATATAAATTGCAAACTTCTAATATAAACAGATTGCAAATTGCAACACTGCCTTTGTGCACCAAAAGAAGAGAAATCTAAAATGGGCATGGAACTACTAGAAGGCGAGAACAAGCTCAAAGCTGCCAATGCCACCAGATGGAACTCTCAACTCAAGACGGTACGTTCCATACTCTCTATCCCTGTGGATAAGCTCAAGGCACTTAACACTGCTAAACTCACTGCCTATGACAGAAACATTTGACAGGACTTAGTGAATATCCCTACTCCCATCGAGGAAGTGAGCGATTTTGTGCAACGACAGAATACCGTATCAGCCAGTCTGGTAATCCCATGCATTATGGGGCTGCGTGCTCAACTCCAAGATGTAAACTCACCACACCACGGAAAGCTCATCGCTGCTCTCAAGAAATCCATGGACACTTGACTGGAGTATTATGAACATTCTGCACTGATCGCCGGTGCATCAATGCTTGATCCATGTTTCAAGCTCCTTGGGCTGATGATGAACAATCCACTATCGCCAAAGCTACAATGATCCGCAAGATGAATGCACTGCGGCCTCAATCTGCTGTCAACACCTTGACACCAGTCCTCCCCCGAGCAAGAGAAGCCGTCTATTCAGCTTCATCTCATGCACCAGCTGCAAATCAGGACGATTCATCTTCAACCGAATATTTAGCACTGCCACCATTGCCAGAGGATTCCGAACTCCTGGCCTTCTGGAAGCTACGCCAGGAACAGTTTCCAACTCTGGTTCAACTTCTACCGCTCTATCTAACCATTCAGGCTAGCTCTGCACCAGTCGAGCGACTCTTTAGTGTGGCGGGCAAAGTCTTTCATCCAGACAGGTGTAGGCTGACAGATCAGAAGTTTGAACGCATTATGTTTGTTGGGTCCAACCAGAAATAAATGAACATTTCATGATTTGACGCATAATGCATGCCTTGTCTTAAATAATGAATAAATGCATAATACTGCTGCTTTTGTGTTTTCATCGCTTTGGCCATCACCATTATGAAACATAAATGTAGTGTTCGATGTACTTGACTAAAATTTTCAAAGTACTTTGTATTTGTACTTGAATTTTTCACAAAGTACTTGTACTTGCCTCTATTTTTTAAACAAGTACTTGGACATGGCAAAATTTAAAGTACTTAAGTACATTGTCCATATACTTGACCCATACCTGGTGGTTAAGAGGAGATCAAATTGAAGTTTTTTAAGATATTGAATGGGTATAAAAATATTGATAGCAATATTTTTTTCTCACTCAAGAAAAATAATAGAACTAGAGTACATGAGGTAACATCAGTAAAAGATCACTGTAGATTGGATATCTTTCTCACAGAGGACAATCAATGAATGAAACAAATTGTCTACAGATTGTGTAACTGCTAGCATTGTAAATATGTTTAAAAACAAGGTTGACACATATCTCAGGAAGGCCGATTATACATAGATTGTTGGACTCTCGATAAGCCAATGGCTTCCTTGTCCACTTGCCATCTGGGCCTTTGCCTTGGATGGCAAATCTTGTTAAATCTTGTCATAAACAAGCAGAACACCATTCTTATCAACAAGAGCAATGAGTTGTATTTGCGTGCAAGATCACAGAAATATCAGTTCAGTCATTGAAAATATAAGTTCAGTCATAGAAAATATAAGTTCAGTCATAGAAAATATCAGTTCAGTCATAGGAAATAATAGCAACAAAACAAGAATATTATAAATTGTTTTGAAATTACCTTGTATTGTTTTTAACTTTAACAGTCAATTGATAATACGTATAATAGCATGGGTTAATTTCAATTGTTAACTTGTTAATTCAATTAACTCAATTAATTTAATTTACTTAATTAACTTTCTAGAAAATCACAAATTAATTTAATTAATTAACTATACTGGAAGAGGTTAATTTAATTTAATAAAAAAATCACAATTAACTTTCAGTTTTTTTTATTGGGTATAATATTTTATGCAATCTGATGGTGACTGCCACTGGCTTGCTGTCAGGAGTAAGAATTAGCTTTGATGATCCTAGTGCCCCTTAAACACAGCCACTCAGCCAGTGACCCAAGTTCACCCAACCAATATTTAAAAACAAGTTGAACACATATCTCAGGAGGGCGGGTTACATGTAGACGAACACTGATGGACTCTCGATAAGCCAATAGCTTCCTTGTCCACTTGTCATCTGGGCCTTTGGCTTGGATGGCAAATCTTGCAATACAATACTGAAATTCTGGAAATGTGCTTTCAAGTTGTGCTTGGGAAATTTCTGAGTTAATTGTAATTTAATTAATTAACTTTCCAAGTTAATTGCCCCATGCCTGACATATATATTATTCAACCTTTACTCTATTATTATGTAGGCATAAACACAGTGTGTGTGAATTACACAGTAACTTGTTCTATTTAATGTGTATAATGATATCAGCTTTTTCTTATTTTGTATTACTGAAATGCTGGTCCTGTGTGGGTGGTCCTGCTATACGCCCAACAGGCTTTTCGATAGATCACCTGCGTTGCATATCAATATAATTCTTAATTAGATAGACATGGCTTGTACCATCGCAACTGAATAAACTTATTATTATTAATTAAAAAAGGATAACCTGCTAATGGTTCCATGGCATAACAGAAACACCAAGCAAATTGTACACTGTTTGTCATATTGTAATTAATCTGTTTCCCAATTATATCTATAAGCATCAGTGCATGGGACCAAATGTTAAGCTATGCATTATTTATATGACCAAATGTACTGTGAATTTGTGACCAAATGTCTTGTGACTAAACATCTTATGACCAAATGCATTGTGACTTAATTACCAAATGTGTTGTGACTAAACATCTTGTGACCAAATGCTGTGTGACTGTGAACATGTCTTGTGTCAGTTACCAAATGTCTTGTGATCAAATGTCATTTGATCAAATGTATTTATACATTCTGAAACATTAGTGGGCTTAAACACATTCCAGAATTTATTCACTGTTTGTAGACATTGGTATGTGGACTTTACATAAACTGATCACAAATGAACTCAAATGATAACAGATACTTATATATACACTAATCAACGTTGACAAAGATTAAAATTAAATGTGACTAGGAAGTCAGGACACAGATAATCTAGCTTTGAGTAAACAGCTGGATAAGTCAAAGTTAACTTAACAGTTGGTTTAAAGTATTTCTTTTATTTTCATTAGATCATATTTTGTGTCGACTCAAGCATTTATTTCACTCAAGAATAAATAATATTGAATTTCATACATCATAGACCATAAAGGAAAACTATTCAAAATAAAGAAACCACATTTGTTGTTGTAGGCCGCAGGGTTATGTATTGTAAACACCCTGAACCCATTGTAAGGGTTCACCCACATCAGAACGCTCTCCCAGACGATATGGAGTCATTGCGATATGGGAAAGTAAAAAAACAAATGCTTGCATGAATCATGCACAATATCAAGTACAATGACATAGGATGGAGAAATCACAAGCAAAAGAGCACAGAGTCTAAATATAGCCAGACTTGGTGTCAATTACATTATATCAACTCCAATTACACACCAATTACAAAACACTAACTCCAATTACACCTCAAAAATACCAATGCCAAAATACCAATTCCATATCGAAATAACAGCATGTGAACAGAGCAACCACAGACATACTCAAAATACCAATTCCATATCGAAATAACAGCATGTGAACAGAGCAACCACAGACATACTCAAAATACCAATTCCATATTGAAATAACAGCGTGTGAACAGAGCAACCATAGACATACTCAAAATACCAATTCCATATCGAAATAACAGCGTGTGAACAGAGCAACCACAGACATACTCAAAATACCAATTCCATATTGAAATAACAGCGTGTGAACAGAGCAACCATAGACATACTCAAAATACCAATTCCATATTGAAATAACAGCATGTGAACAGAGCAACCATAGACATACTCAAAATACCAATTCCATATTGAAATAACAGCGTGTGAACAGAGCAACCACAGACATACTCAAAATACCAATTCCATATTGAAATAACAGCGTGTGAACAGAGCAACCATAGACATACTCAAAATACCAATTCCATATCGAAATAACAGCGTGTGAACAGAGCAACCACAGACATACTCAAAATACCAATTCCATATTGAAATAACAGCGTGTGAACAGAGCAACCATAGACATACTCAAAATACCAATTCCATATTGAAATAACAGCGTGTGAACAGAGCAACCACAGACATACTCAAAATACCAATTCCATATTGAAATAACAGCATGTGAACAGAGCAACCATAGACATACTCAAAATACCAATTCCATATTGAAATAACAGCGTGTGAACAGAGCAACCACAGACATACTCAAAATACCAATTCCATATTGAAATAACAGCGTGTGAACAGAGCAACCATAGACATACTCAAAATACCAATTCCATATCGAAATAACAGCGTGTGAACAGAGCAACCACAGACATACTCAAAATACCAATTCCATATTGAAATAACAGCGTGTGAACAGAGCAACCACAGACATACTCAAAATACCAATTCCATATTGAAATAACAGCGTGTGAACAGAGCAACCATAGACATACTCAAAATACCAATTCCGTATTGAAATAACAGCGTGTGAACAGAGCAACCACAGACATACTCAAAATACCAATTCCATATTGAAATAACAGCGTGTGAACAGAGCAACCATAGACATACTCAAAATACCAATTCCATATTGAAATAACAGCGTGTGAACAGAGCAACCATAGACATACTCAAAATACCAATTCCGTATTGAAATAACAGCGTGTGAACAGAGCAACCACAGACATACTCAAAATACCAATTCCATATTTAAATAACAGCATGTGAACAGAGCAACCATAGACATACTCAAAATACCAATTCCATATTGAAATAACAGCATGTAAACAGAGCAACCATAGACATACTCAAAATACCAATTCCATATTTAAATAACAGCGTGTGAACAGAGCAAACATAGACATACTCAAAATACCAATTCCATATTGAAATAACAGCGTGTGAACAGAGCAACCACAGACATACTCAAAATACCAATTCCATATTTAAATAACAGCATGTGAACAGAGCAACCACAGACATACTCAAAATACCAATTCCATATTTAAATAACAGCGTGTGAACAGAGCAACCACAGACATACTCAAAATACCAATTCCATATTGAAATAACAGCGTGTAAACAGAGCAACCACAGACATACTCAAAATACCAATTCCATATTGAAATAACAGCGTGTAAACAGAGCAACCATAGACATACTCAATGCCAGAAACTAACAGATCTATTTTAGAGTAGCTTTATTTAATTTCTGTATATTATGGTACAAATATTATTGATATACGCCAAATATTATATTTTATTGATTACCTGTACCGGTGAGTAATTTGAGCTAAAATGTTATGCTTTAAGTAATAATATTATTGAAAATACCATTTTCATCAATTCCAATTACTTTTTAAAAACAAAACTCCAGTTATAATTCCTGAATAGGAATTGGCGTTTCAATTACAACGTAACTAACTCCAAGTCTGAATAGAGCAGTCACCCACAGATATAATGTCTTCAAACAAGTCACCTCTCTGATGAAAATTTTATTCAAAATCAAACTTACTGTCCACATATTAGATTTTGTTGTTTATCATTTTATACAATTTTATACAATTTGCAGTCTTCTGTTAGTACAAGAAAGATGCACAACGGACACATGTGTGATGTGGCTCAACTACCTTGCACTAGGACATCTGTAACTAGATACCCCATGAAACTATAGCTGGTCTTACTGATGCTTAATATTGATACTGGAGTTAGCCTTCAGACACCAATGTACACATTCTTAAAGATGTAACAGAGTATCAACACGCACGGGTGACTCCCACTAAACTGACAAGATAATCTGTCACTTGTTCCTATCTATTTACTGGGTATTGTATGGTCAAAGTGAACTTGGTGAACTCATATCCTGGTTGTAAAAGTAACACAGAAAGTACTGGTCTGATGGATTCCTGGTTGTGTCAACTCAGTGCTGCCACCTGCTGTAAAGGTAGAAACTAAGGATCCTGGTCTCTACAGTAGGCAGCATGACTGATGCATAAATGTATTCCAGGAATGAGAATATGGACATAAGCAAATATGTTGTGATGTACAGAGACATTGCGGAAGGAGTGTTGTATACTATATTTATTTATATGCAATTCAATGCTCTATTAATTCATTGCCTTTTATTTTTTATCCCTTTTAATGTATACAATTATATTTACCATGCATGCCTATACATGTACTATTCAGCCTTTATGGCTGCAAAGCACAATAAAACTGTTATTATACTTTAGAGTTAATAAATGTGTCTATACATAAATAATAATTAAGAAGACTAAGATTTCACTGAAGAAAAAACTGCAAAAACATATTTTATATTTACCTGGTGTTTTTTTTTTACTAGTATTAAAGTTAAGTGGTGATTTGGATGGGAGAGGAGCTATCTTAACGCAGAGTAGGTGAAGTGGGAATAATATCAGTATAATTTTGCATGATCTAGTGCTGTAGTGAATGCAGTCTAGGGACTTAGGTCTGTGAGCAGCATCTGTAGTGAGGGCAGTCTGGGGACAGAGGTCTGTGAGAAGAATCTAGTGCTGTAGTGAATGCAGTCTGGGGACAGAGGTCTGTGAGCAGCATCTAGTGCTGTAGTAAGTGCAGTCTGGGGACAGAGGTCTGTGAGAAGCATCTAGTGCTGTAGTGAGTGCAGTCTGGGGACAGAGGTCTGTGAGAAGCATCTAGTGCTGTAGTGAATGCAGTCTGGGGACAGAGGTCTGTGAGAAGCATCTAGTGCTGTAGTGAGTGCAGTCTGGGGACAGAGGTCTGTGAGAAGAATATAGTGTTGTAGTGAGTGCAGTCTGGGGGCAGAGGTCTGTGAGAAGCATCTAGTGTTGTAGTGAGTGCAGTCTGGGGACAGAGGTCTGTGAGAAGAATCTAGTGCTGTAGTGAATGCAGTCTGGGGACAGAGGTATGTGAGAAGCATCTAGTGTTGTAGTGAGTGCAGTCTGGGGACAGAGGTCTGTGAGAAGAATCTAGTGCTGTAGTGAATGCAGTCTGGGGACAGAGGTATGTGAGAAGCATCTAGTGTTGTAGTGAGTGCAGTCTGGGGACAGAGGTCTGTGAGAAGCATCTAGTGGTGTAGTGAATGCAGTCTGGGGACAGAGGTCTGTGAGCAGCATCTAGGTCTGTGAGAAGCATCTAGTGCTGTAGTGAGTGCAGTCTGGAGACAGAGGTCTGTGAGAAGCATCTAGTGCTGTAGTGAGTGTAGTCTGGGGACAGAGGTCTGTGAGAAGCATCTAGTGCTGTAGTGAATGCAGTCTGGAGACAGAGGTCTGTGAGCAGCATCTAGTGCTGTAGTGAGTGCAGTCTGGGGACAGAGGTCTGTGAGAAGCATCTAGTGCTGTAGTGAGTGCAGTCTGGAGACAGAGGTCTGTGAGAAGCATCTAGTGCTGTAGTGAGTGCAGTCTGGGGACAGAGGTCTGTGAGAAGCATCTAGTGCTGTAGTGAGGGCAGTCTGGAGACAGAGGTCTGTGAGAAGCATCTAGTACTGTAGTGAATGCAGTCTGGGGACAGAGGTCTGTGAGAAACTGTGAAGTCTGTAGTTAGTACTGTTTGTGCTTCACTTTCAGGTGCTAGCTACAGCTATAGCTAATTAGCTATAATAGCTGCAACAACTATAATAGCTCCAACTCCTCAGTGAAAAGTTTAAAAGGAACATGATTGCACAAATCTCCCATGCTAGCACATAGACTATCTAGCTCTGCCACTGACAAGACTCAAGCATAATGTCTCCATGCCCAAGGAACAATGGAACATTTTAGGCACCCTGCGGTGCTATGTTAACATGCTAAGGATATAGGAGAACAAGTCTGATTAAAACTTGGATAAACCAAGTACTTGACAGGCTGTTGACTAGTCAGGACCACTAAGTCAGCTTAGAACATGGCTGAGGTCTGTGAGAAGAATCTAGTGCTGTAGTGAATGCAGTCTGGGGACAGAGGTATGTGAGAAGCATCTAGTGTTGTAGTGAGTGCAGTCTGGGGACAGAGGTCTGTGAGAAGCATCTAGTGGTGTAGTGAATGCAGTCTGGGGACAGAGGTCTGTGAGCAGCATCTAGTGCTGTAGTGAGTGCAGTCTGGGGACAGAGGTCTGTGAGAAGCATCTAGTGTTGTAGTGAGGGCAGTCTGGGGACAGAGGTCTGTGAGCAGCATCTAGTGTTGTAGTGAATGCAGTCTGGGGACAGAGGTCTGTGAGAAGCATCTAGTGATGTAGTGAGGGCAGTCTGGGGACAGAGGTCTGTGAGAAGCATCTAGTGTTGTAGTGAGTGCAGTCTGGGGACAGAGGTCTGTGAGAAGCATCTAGTGCTGTAGTGAGTGCAGTCTGGGGACAGAGGTCTGTGAGAAGAATCTAGTGCTGTAGTGAGGGCAGTCTGGGGACAGAGGTCTGTGAGAAGAATCTAGTGCTGTAGTGAATGTAGTCTGGGGACAGAGGTCTGTGAGAAGCATCTAGTGCTGTAGTGAATGCAGTCTGGGGACAGATGTCTGTGAGAAGAATCTAGTGCTGTAGTGAGGGCAGTCTGGGGACAGAGGTCTGTGAGAAACATCTAGTGTTGTAGTGAGTGCAGTCTGGGGACAGAGGTCTGTGAGAAGCATCTAGTGCTGTAGTGAATACAGTCTGGGGACAGAGGTCTGTGAGAAGCATCTAGTGCTGTAGTGAATACAGTCTGGAGACAGAGGTCTGTGAGAAGCATCTAGTGCTGTAGTGAGTGCAGTCTGGGGACAGAGGTCTATGAGAAGAATCTAGTGATGTAGTGAATACAGTCTGGGGACAGAGGTATGTGAGAAGAATCTAGTGCTGTAGTGAATACAGTCTGGGGACAGGTATGTGAGAAATGTAGTGAATGCAGTCTGGGGACAGAGGTCTGTGAGAAGCATCTAGTGCTGTAGTGAATGCAGTCTGGGGACAGAGGTCTGTGAGAAGCATCTAGTGCTGTAGTGAGGGCAGTCTGGGGACAGAGGTCTGTGAGAAGCATCTAGTGCTGTAGTGAGTGCAGTCTGGAGACAGAGGTCTGTGAGAAGCATCTAGTGCTGTAGTGAGCGCAGTCTGGAGACAGAGGTCTGTGAGAAGCATCTAGTGCTGTAGTGAGTGTAGTCTGGGGACAGAGGTCTGTGAGAAGCATCTAGTGCTGTAGTGAGTGCAGTCTGGAGACAGAGGTCTGTGAGAAGCATCTAGTGCTGTAGTGAGTGCAGTCTGGGGACAGAGGTCTGTGAGAAGCATCTAGTGCTGTAGTGAGTGTAGTCTGGGGACAGAGGTCTGTGAGAAGCATCTAGTGCTGTAGTGAGTGCAGTCTGGAGACAGAGGTCTGTGAGAAGCATCTAGTGCTGTAGTGAGTGTAGTCTGGGGACAGAGGTCTGTGAGAAGCATCTAGTGCTGTAGTGAATGTAGTCTGGGGACAGAGGTCTGTGAGAAGCATCTAGTGCTGTAGTGAGTGTAGTCTGGGGACAGAGGTCTGTGAGAAGCATCTAGTGCTGTAGTGAGTGCAGTCTGGAGACAGAGGTCTGTGAGAAGCATCTAGTGCTGTAGTGAGTGTAGTCTGGGGACAGAGGTCTGTGAGAAGCATCTAGTGCTGTAGTGAATGCAGTCTGGAGACAGAGGTCTGTGAGCAGCATCTAGTGCTGTAGTGAGTGCAGTCTGGAGACAGAGGTCTGTGAGAAGCATCTAGTGCTGTAGTGAGTGCAGTCTGGGGACAGAGGTCTGTGAGAAGCATCTAGTGCTGTAGTGAGGGCAGTCTGGAGACAGAGGTCTGTGAGAAGCATCTAGTACTGTAGTGAATGCAGTCTGGGGACAGAGGTCTGTGAGAAACTGTGAAGTCTGTAGTTAGTACTGTTTGTGCTTCACTTTCAGGTGCTAGCTACAGCTATAGCTAATTAGCTATAATAGCTGCAACAACTATAATAGCTCCAACTCCTCAGTGAAAAGTTTAAAAGGAACATGATTGCACAAATCTCCCATGCTAGCACATAGACTATCTAGCTCTGCCACTGACAAGACTCAAGCATAATGTCTCCATGCCCAAGGAACAATGGAACATTTTAGGCACCCTGCGGTGCTATGTTAACATGCTAAGGATATAGGAGAACAAGTCTGATTAAAACTTGGATAAACCAAGTACTTGACAGGCTGTTGACTAGTCAGGACCACTAAGTCAGCTTAGAACATGGCTGAGGTCTGTGAGAAGAATCTAGTGCTGTAGTGAATGCAGTCTGGGGACAGAGGTATGTGAGAAGCATCTAGTGTTGTAGTGAGTGCAGTCTGGGGACAGAGGTCTGTGAGAAGCATCTAGTGGTGTAGTGAATGCAGTCTGGGGACAGAGGTCTGTGAGCAGCATCTAGTGCTGTAGTGAGTGCAGTCTGGGGACAGAGGTCTGTGAGAAGCATCTAGTGTTGTAGTGAGGGCAGTCTGGGGACAGAGGTCTGTGAGCAGCATCTAGTGTTGTAGTGAATGCAGTCTGGGGACAGAGGTCTGTGAGAAGCATCTAGTGATGTAGTGAGGGCAGTCTGGGGACAGAGGTCTGTGAGAAGCATCTAGTGTTGTAGTGAGTGCAGTCTGGGGACAGAGGTCTGTGAGAAGCATCTAGTGCTGTAGTGAGTGCAGTCTGGGGACAGAGGTCTGTGAGAAGAATCTAGTGCTGTAGTGAGGGCAGTCTGGGGACAGAGGTCTGTGAGAAGAATCTAGTGCTGTAGTGAATGTAGTCTGGGGACAGAGGTCTGTGAGAAGCATCTAGTGCTGTAGTGAATGCAGTCTGGGGACAGATGTCTGTGAGAAGAATCTAGTGCTGTAGTGAGGGCAGTCTGGGGACAGAGGTCTGTGAGAAACATCTAGTGTTGTAGTGAGTGCAGTCTGGGGACAGAGGTCTGTGAGAAGCATCTAGTGCTGTAGTGAATACAGTCTGGGGACAGAGGTCTGTGAGAAGCATCTAGTGCTGTAGTGAATACAGTCTGGAGACAGAGGTCTGTGAGAAGCATCTAGTGCTGTAGTGAGTGCAGTCTGGGGACAGAGGTCTATGAGAAGAATCTAGTGATGTAGTGAATACAGTCTGGGGACAGAGGTATGTGAGAAGAATCTAGTGCTGTAGTGAATACAGTCTGGGGACAGGTATGTGAGAAATGTAGTGAATGCAGTCTGGGGACAGAGGTCTGTGAGAAGCATCTAGTGCTGTAGTGAATGCAGTCTGGGGACAGAGGTCTGTGAGAAGCATCTAGTGCTGTAGTGAGGGCAGTCTGGGGACAGAGGTCTGTGAGAAGCATCTAGTGCTGTAGTGAGTGCAGTCTGGAGACAGAGGTCTGTGAGAAGCATCTAGTGCTGTAGTGAGCGCAGTCTGGAGACAGAGGTCTGTGAGAAGCATCTAGTGCTGTAGTGAGTGTAGTCTGGGGACAGAGGTCTGTGAGAAGCATCTAGTGCTGTAGTGAGTGCAGTCTGGAGACAGAGGTCTGTGAGAAGCATCTAGTGCTGTAGTGAGTGCAGTCTGGGGACAGAGGTCTGTGAGAAGCATCTAGTGCTGTAGTGAGTGTAGTCTGGGGACAGAGGTCTGTGAGAAGCATCTAGTGCTGTAGTGAGTGCAGTCTGGAGACAGAGGTCTGTGAGAAGCATCTAGTGCTGTAGTGAGTGTAGTCTGGGGACAGAGGTCTGTGAGAAGCATCTAGTGCTGTAGTGAATGTAGTCTGGGGACAGAGGTCTGTGAGAAGCATCTAGTGCTGTAGTGAGTGTAGTCTGGGGACAGAGGTCTGTGAGAAGCATCTAGTGCTGTAGTGAGTGCAGTCTGGAGACAGAGGTCTGTGAGAAGCATCTAGTGCTGTAGTGAGTGTAGTCTGGGGACAGAGGTCTGTGAGAAGCATCTAGTGCTGTAGTGAATGCAGTCTGGAGACAGAGGTCTGTGAGCAGCATCTAGTGCTGTAGTGAGTGCAGTCTGGGGACAGAGGTCTGTGAGAAGCATCTAGTGCTGTAGTGAGTGCAGTCTGGAGACAGAGGTCTGTGAGAAGCATCTAGTGCTGTAGTGAGTGCAGTCTGGGGACAGAGGTCTGTGAGAAGCATCTAGTGCTGTAGTGAGGGCAGTCTGGAGACAGAGGTCTGTGAGAAGCATCTAGTACTGTAGTGAATGCAGTCTGGGGACAGAGGTCTGTGAGAAACTGTGAAGTCTGTAGTTAGTACTGTTTGTGCTTCACTTTCAGGTGCTAGCTACAGCTATAGCTAATTAGCTATAATAGCTGCAACAACTATAATAGCTCCAACTCCTCAGTGAAAAGTTTAAAAGGAACATGATTGCACAAATCTCCCATGCTAGCACATAGACTATCTAGCTCTGCCACTGACAAGACTCAAGCATAATGTCTCCATGCCCAAGGAACAATGGAACATTTTAGGCACCCTGCGGTGCTATGTTAACATGCTAAGGATATAGGAGAACAAGTCTGATTAAAACTTGGATAAACCAAGTACTTGACAGGCTGTTGACTAGTCAGGACCACTAAGTCAGCTTAGAACATGGCTGCTTTCTAAATTTAGAGCAACCAAATAATTTGGAACCATAATTTTATCACCTGACAATCTTACTAGGATTATCTTCTTTTAAATCTTGTGACACTTCCTGCTCTGAATAGTTTTTTATAGCAAGCACCACGCCAGCAAAGTGAGCATGTTACACTAACGCAAGTGTATATGTCAAACAAAATGTTACACTAACATGTTACACTAACGCGAGTGTATGTCAAACAAAATGGAAGATGATTACCCAAGGAAAACTGTTTTCGTTTGACTACCCAAGGGACCCCAACTTTCGTTTGCTCCAGAAAAACAGCCACTTGTCATGTGATTGGTTAGCGCCGTAACTTTTATCAAATGCTTGTCTCAAAGCATATCTAGCAATATAACATGTATTACTATGTAATAAAATTATAATTTTATTTCTGACCGGTTTGGTACTTTTACTGCTGCCAGTTCACAATGAATAGTTGATTTGATAGCTGATAGTGGACTGTGCCCACCAACAGTGGAGTCTGGTGGCTTGATTTCACCATTACAAAATCGCCACTGTAGGAGGCAGCACCTTTCGACATGTGTGCTGTTGTCTAAAGTGGTTAACTACAAAAAGCCAATTTTGGGGCTAATGCATGAGTTTTGCACTTCGCACTGGTGCTAACCACACCACGCATGAAAGTTGAAATCCTTTTCCTTTGGGGGTTTGGTCATTCGCCGATTTCATTTTATTCAGCTGAAGAAATTGCTACAGTCAATAAACAACATGAATATGCATATTCGGATATATATATATATATATATTACTTTACACACACACGCACACACACACATATAGCATAAGTAAAATAAACATAGTTTTTATTATTATTAATTGCACTCGCCACTGGGTAGCACCTGTATCATATTAATAATTGTTTTATTAGTAAATTTGCACTGAATACACATATAATGGAACTACTCATCCACAGAGGTTGTGGTTTTATCGTGTAGCAGTATCACTATTTTGGGATTGGCGTCTGATTCTGTCATTCTGCATCAACACCACAAAACTTAAAAATCAGAGTCGAGCGAGGGGGGTACTACTGACATTTTTGCTATGTTCTACTTCGTTTTCTATCATTAGATATTGATAGCATGCGTAGTATTGTATAAATATGCATAAGCAATTAAATTGTTCAAACAATATTGCCTACTTTGTGGCGTACCATCAAAACATTCGCTCTTGTCTTTCCCGCTCATGATTTCCGAGGAAGCTGACATCTTTCAAAGTTGTGCGAGCTCGGTAATGCGAATGGAAACTGTAACATTCCTTTTAACTGTATATAAAATTAATGTTTTCCAAATGCCAGCGATACGAACCTTGATACGTCGGTTATCTTAGATAAGCTTACAAACAGTTATTTCGAGTAGCTTCTGTCCATTCTGATGTAGCCTTTATTAATTAAATGTTATGCACCATGAAATAAGTTAATACATGAAAGTTCTAGGAATACTAAATTATAAACAGTACCAGCTACTAGGCCGGCCCGTGAGTGAGCAATCTAATAATTAATCGATGTACAATCTCAGTATGTAGGCCCTATGATTTTATGCTACTCGCCATAGACACTTTCGACTTCGGAAGCCACATTTTCAGCTTTTCATCTACGACCATAGGAACATTATTGTTGTCCGAAATTCACCACACTACATATTTCCCTGATTTCTACAAACATTAAAATTACCCTTCGTAGTTAATATGTACAATTGTTCGCAATGCTATGCGAACAATTAGGTACACTTAATTGAGATATTCAACATACTGATTGGCAGCACCAAGTAATTGATGGACATGTCTATGATAATGTTGCGTATCCTGGAATGTTGTAAAAAAAATTATATTGACATGCAGTCACTTACGAACAGTAACCAAGTTATCCCCGTTCAGAGGATGGGTATATAATCATCAGCCAGCATATATATATATGCTTCCAATGCCGTGGGTGTCACGGCTGCATATAGTGACGCCATCTACCGACTACAGATACACCTTAGTCGGTTACCCTAGTCTATAGGAGTACCTCGTGCTCTGGGGTACGGAGAGGCAGACCATGTATTTGAGTTATTGAAATACACCTCATGAATACCAATCCCAATAATACCGTGTTGTAATGTTAATGATAAGTACATACCACAAGTACTATTACATGGTGGCAGCGGCGTACGAACTACACGCCACACGACAGGTTTGAGTCACAGACAGGTTGAAAATCGTAAGTTGACGGCAACGCCAGCCGACCTGTACTGTATTGTCGCCCATACGAATTGACATTGAAAATGACAGATCTGTCAGGCATCGATCCGCCTAGAATGGACTGGTCATCGGCCGATCTGCCGAGTACGTTCCGTACGTTCAGACAGTACTGCGAACTGATATTCAAGGGGCCGCTAAGTGCCAAAACCGAGGAAGAGCACGTCACATACGTCCTGCTCTGGATAGGGCAGGACGGCCTAAGCATATACAACACATGGGAAATGACGACAGCCGAACGAAAGCTCCTCGCCCCACTGTGGGACCGGTTCGATAAGCAAGTGGAGCCAAAAAGCAACTTCAGGCTGAATCGGTTCCACTTACAAAAGTTCCGGCAAACGTCAAGCGAGTCCGCAGACGATTATATGATCAGGTGCCGGCTCCAAGCCAAGAAATGTAAATTCCGAGACTCGCGTGAAGTCGGCGAAAGACTGCTGGAACAATTGATCGTGGGAGTCCGGCACAAAAAAGTGCAAGAACAGCTGCTAGCCAAACCTGATTCCTACACACTGGACGCAGCTATGGATCTAGCGAGGACCCACGAAGCGATGATCTCCGACATCGAGCAGTTGCACAATGACAAACTGACCGTCGATTATGTATCCCGCCAAAACAACGACAGGCGGTCGACACATCCGTGCGCTTATTGTGGTGGGAGCCATCCACCCAAGCCCAAGAACCGTTGTCCCGCATATGGGTCACAGTGTGACGCGTGTGGGAAGCCCAACCATTGGAAGAAGGTCTGCAGAGCCACAGGTCAGCAGGAACCTGCCCGCTTTCGCCGCAGCAGCAGACCGCGCTTGCTACAGCAGAGGCCACGGTCGCAGTCACGGCATCGTGGACCGACTGCAGAGCGACGACCCACATATCGTCAACGCGACAGCTCGCACACTCGCGTGTACGCGGTTGAACAGTCGCCATCACTCGCAGAGTCATTTGATGCGCTCACCTTCGATATCGTGAATGTTGCGGACACGAGAGACGAAGTGTTCGCCTCCCTGAGTATCACCCTGGCAGACAAGCCTAACGTGCCTGCTACATTGAAGGTCAAGGTCGACACCGGCGCACAGGGGAATATTCTGCCGCTGCGCATTTTTCGCCGTATGTGCCCAGCGAAACTGGACTCGGAGGGGTTCCCTATTCCGGGTAGTCTGTTGCCCAGCGAAGTCCAGCTGACAGCCTACAACGGCACGAGCATACGGCAGTATGGCAAGATGACGGTGCCATGCAGCTACAACAGTGAGCGCACTGACACCGAGTTCTACGTGTCGGACTCGGCGGGACCGGCAATTCTGGGGCTGCCGTCATGCCGACGTCTCCACCTCATGGAGATGAACTGTGAGATCAAGAGTGTGCCGAACAAACGCGTAGACTCGACAAGTGATCTGGTCGCCGCCTACCCGGATCGATTCGAGGGAATCGGCAATTTCAGCGGCGAATTCCACATCACTGTGGACAACTCGGTGACGCCAGTCATTCACGCCCCTCGACGCTGTTCAATCCATCTGAAGGACGAGGTCAAAGACGAACTCGACAACATGGAACGGCTCGGTGTCATCTCCAAGGTGACCGAACCGACTGATTGGGTTTCAAGCCTGGTCTACAGCCGTAAATCCAACAACAAACTGAGGATATGTCTTGATCCAAAAGATTTGAACACTGCCATTAAGCGCCCGCATTATAAGACTCCAACACTTGACGAGCTGACACACAAGCTCGCTGGAGCAACCGTCTTCTCCAAACTCGACGCGCGACACGGGTACTGGAGTGTGTCCTTGGACGAACCATCCAGCTTCCTGACGACATTCAACAGTCCGTTTGGTCGCTACAGGTTCCAACGTCTACCATTTGGCTTGAACCTGAGCCAAGACGTGTTCCAAGAGCGAATGGACCACATTCTGGAGAACTGTGGAGGCACAATCGGGATAGCGGATGACGTCGCAGTATTCGGCAAGAACGAGGCCGACCACGATGCGAACCTGCACAACTTAATGAAGACAGCGCGTCAGCATGGCCTAGTCTTCAATGCCGACAAATGCCACATCAAGCAGCCAAGAATGCAGTTCTTCGGGCTTATCTTCGACACTGATGGAGTGCACCCCGACCCAGGGAAGATCACGGCCATCAAGCAACTACAGGCGCCACAAGACGCCACTCAACTCAAGGAGTTCCTGGGCATCGCAACTTACATGTCTCCCTTCACGCCAAATCTCTCACAGCACACCGCCATACTCAGAGACCTGCTGAAGAAGGACAGTGAGTTTGTGTGGACACCAGCGCACGAGAGCGCATTCCAGCGAACCAAAGACGCAATATGCAGAGAAGCTACGTTGAGCTACTTCGACCCGGCAGTCGAGACGGTCGTGCAAGTCGACGCGTCGAGCCGCGGTCTGGGCGCCGTCCTACTGCAGAAGAACAAGCCTATCGCCTTCGCATCGAAGTCACTCAGTGACTGTGAACGACGATACGTAAACATCGAGCGCGAGATGCTCGCAGTCGTCTTTGGATGTGAGCGCTTTCACACGTTCGTATACGGCAAGCGATTTACTGTAGAGTCCGATCACAAGCCTCTGGAGATGATCCACATGAAGAATCTGGCAGCCGCCCCCCAACGTCTACAGCGGATGCTCCTACGCATTCAACCGTACGACATCGTCATCAAATACCGACCTGGTAAAGACGTCGCGGTCGCTGACCTACTCTCACGACAGCCGAGCAGCAACAAGGAAAGTCTCAAGTTTGACATGCAGATCAACCACGTGCAGTTCTCCCCACACCGGCTGCAGCAGCTGCGAGACGAGACAGACAACGACGACGAGATGCTCTCTCTGAAGTCCATCATCATGAGTGGCTGGCCAGAGACAAGGCGACAACTCGCTACTCAGCTCCGCCCCTACTGGCCATTCCGCGATGAGCTGACGGTCGACGATGGCATCATCATGAAGAGCGACCGCATCGTTATCCCACTCAGAGCCCGATCAGAGATCCTCGCGAAACTCCACCTGGCGCACCAGGGAGTGGAGAAAACTCGCCTGCGTGCCAGGTCATGTGTATACTGGATAAACATCAACTGTGACATCGAGAATATGATCCAGCGATGCGACATCTGCCAACGCGAGTTGTGCGCACAGCCTTCGGAGCCGCTGATGCAGCACGAAGTGCCATCACGGCCGTGGCAGGTCGTTGGCACCGACTTGTTTTCGATTGGCCGAAATAATTACCTCATCATCGGTGATTATTACTCAAAGTTCCCTTTCGTCGAACTCATCGAGGGACGAGCGACGAGTGACATGATCGTCAAGTTGACAAAGCGTATCTTCAGCGAGCAAGGTGTCCCTGACAGAGTTGTCAGCGACAACGGAGGTCACTTCGACAGTCAGGCGTATAAACTCTTCGCTAAGGCTTGGGGATTTGAACACGTCACCTCCAGCCCGCACTACCCGAGATCAAATGGATTCGTGGAGCGGCAGATACAGACGATAAAGCGCACACTGAAGAAGGCAGCATCGGCCCGAGTCGACACGGACATGGCCATGCTGATTCTGCGGTCGACACCGATCGATCACCATCTCCCTTCACCAGCCGAGATGCTGAACGCGCGAAAGATGAGGGCCAACCTGCCGGTGAAAATCCTGAACGCCCACCCGGAGAAGGGCGCGATATCCGAACGCCTGTTCGAGCGACAGCGTCAACAAAAAGTGTATCACGACCAGGGAGCGATCGCGCAACTCACCCCGCTGGTCCGTGGACAACCCGTTCGCATCCAGCACCACGTCACAGGGAAGTGGAACCCGGCAACCATCGAGACCGTGCGTCCGGAACCAAGGTCGTATGACGTCCGCACAGCAAGTGGTGGAGTTCTCCGCCGCAATCGTGTGCAGATCCGCAGGTCACACGAGACCCGACCTATTGACGCCGACCCCGTGTCACACCCTGACGACATGCCTAGCACGGCCGCCGTTGAGCCAGTGGAGCGTCCCGACGAGGCACACGACTCCGGCAAGCGAGTCCGCTTCAGCACTCCTGAAGCAGGCTACCAGACCCGCTCTGGACGGCTCAGCAAGCCTCCAGCCAAGTTCAATTTGTAACTCTATCTTGATCTTGTCCGTTGATAGTATGTTACGTTTGCAAGGCTGCTTATATAACTATGTTAGTGTAGTAAGCCACACTTAGTTGTTCTTGTTCTGATGTTCTTGTTTTATAAGAAGAGGGATGTCACGGCTGCATATAGTGACGCCATCTACCGACTACAGATACACCTTAGTCGGTTACCCTAGTCTATAGGAGTACCTCGTGCTCTGGGGTACGGAGAGGCAGACCATGTATTTGAGTTATTGAAATACACCTCATGAATACCAATCCCAATAATACCGTGTTGTAATGTTAATGATAAGTACATACCACAAGTACTATTACAGTGGGAAGTGGTTTGGTCAATCAGGCTTGGGCTTTACCAATATTTGGCGAAGCCACAATGCGTGCGTGATTCGTTAATCCGCGTATACATATTTCCTAGTCGGCTTACTGTATTCAGGCGCATTTAACACAGTAGGTGCGCTGGCAGTTGGGGCAAACAAGTGTGAAGTGATCGATTAGTTTGGAAAATACGTTTTGTAAAAAGACGCCATTGAACAACATTGCTACGGCTTGTTCGGAAGCGTCGATCGGTGCACTGTATGCCAAAACGCAACACATTAAATGTATAGACATCACGGAGCCGTTCGATTGCTTCCTGTGGTGATTATTATAAGAGTATAGTTGCATTAATTTTTATCCGTTAAAGTTAAAACGTGTTGCATGTTTACAGTCACCGATGGCGATGTGTCCCACTATTCATGTATAATATTCTATTTTCCAAACTAATCGATCACTTCACACTTGCCCCAACTGCCAGTGCACCTACTATATTTAGCGCTCCAACGCGCCAGCGCGCTGAATACAGTAAGCCTAGTCCGCGGCAGATCTTAGTCAGCCAGTGAACCAGCCACCAGGTTCACACAAGCAATGGCATATGTGCTAAGTTTTTTACTAGCTGTTCATATGAATGTACTATTTGATGTACATTTATTTGATAGAGTTGCATCAGTTTATATGTAAATAATAATGAACCGAATATTTTTTTATCTCACATCGACACTGTGGAACAACTGAAAAGTGTCGCCATCTGTTATATAGTTGGCACCACTCTAGTTGTTCTACACTAGTCACCAAAAGACACAACTAGTGTTAAACAATTACCTTATTGTCTAGAGAGAAACAATTGGTGTACTCTTTGGCCCAACTTTTTTCAAGCATATCATACGTTTATTAGGTCGAATACAGTAATTATGTACATTTGCATAATGTGAAAAAGTAAACCATATTTGTATTTTTAAACCTCCATCGAAGTGATAGCATTAACTTGCAGGATATTAGTTTTGTGAATGGAATGTATAATGTCAAAAGTTGAGCCTTGAGGACCCTGTTTTAATGGATCTATTTTTTTTAACAGCTAAGTGATATGCTGACTGAAATGGTGTTCAATAATGATGACAGTGACACAAAACTATTGAAAATCACACATGGCAATAGAAATGCTGATAATGCAAATACAATATATGAGGCTACAAACTCAATTTACTCAATGACTTGCAACTCATTATCTGGAACATAGCCATGCTAGTAGTTCAACATAGCCAAGCTAGTAGTTCAACATAGCCATGCTAGTAGTTCAACATAGCCATGCTAGTAGTTCAACATTGCCATGCTAGTAGTTCAACATTGCCATGCTAGTAGTTCAACATTGCCATGCTAGTTCAACATAGCCATGCTAGTAGTTCAACATAGCCATGCTAGTTCATGATTGGAATGATGTGAATATGTTTTGCTACACCATGGGCATTGACTTGAAATACTGGTATGTACAATATATACATATGTATGTATGTCAGAATGAATGACAAATACCTGCCAATATTCACATATTGTATTTGGTGTACTAATATTTCTGTTGCGACCAATAAAAGATAAAATAAATTCTTTATTAAAACAAAAATATCTTGTATGGTACTTACGATTTATGCCACTTTGAAAAAGAAAATATATGTGAAATCACTGAAATGACATTAACACTAAAAACGGAGTGTCGTGTTGAAATATCGGTCTCATACAGACAGCAAATCGACTCATTTCTCTTGGCTGCTAATAACTAGCCCAAGCAGTGACCTTATTGTGAATGACAACTGTAGCCTACACCTGGGGTAACCCAATATGCCATAGCACAGCAGTCAAACAACCTTGAAACAACATGCAAGATTCACAATTTAGTACTTTATTGGTGACCATCTAAGACAATTTTGCAATTTGCTGGATCAAAATAATTGAATTCTGCACATTTTATCAGTATTATGCACCCATTACAATTTATTCCTTGCCATAAAAATAACTGAAGTATTTGAAAGGAACATTGTGCAAAAATAAAGGAAGTTTAAGGTACGGTACAAAGAATTTAAAGGAATTTCCATTAAGGAAACTATGATCAACGCTTTTATAAAACTGTCTCTATTGATATATGACATCTGATTGTTGAGGTTCAACTAGACTGCCAGTTCTATTGTCTCTTCCACTCACTCACACCTGCAAATACATCACGTTTCTCTCGTGGGAAAACTTCACCGTATGAGATTACAAATGTTTCTCTACACCACTGTACCCTGTTATCAGTGCACTAATGGTGTCACGTTTGAATAAACTGCCCCACAGGTGTCACATTTGTAGGGTTTCTCCCCAGTATGGACATGCATGTGTCTCTTCAAACCACTACTGCATGCAAAGGGCACTCGACAGGTGTCACATGTGTAAGGTTTCTCCCCAGTGTGGATATGGTTTTGTGTCTTAAAAATGTTACTACATCTAAACTGTGCTCCACAGGTGTCACGATAAAATGGTTTCTCAACAATATGACTTTGTAAATGTACATTTAAACTATCACCCCTTAAAAAACCTTTTCCACGTGTGTCACTTTTGTAGGGTTTTGCCCCAGTATGGATATGGGCATGTGTCTTCAAAACACTACTGCACGTGCAAACTGTGCCCCACAGGTGTCACATTTGTAAGGTTTCTCCCCAGTGTGGACATGCACGCTTCTGGATGATACCTAATGTTATGGTCGTGATTCATCATTTTTCATGCGTTCCACTTGTAGTGCCACACACACAGAACTGTGGCAGTTCATTCGTCTGTCAACACTGGTCAAGTAGACACAGAGCTTGCAATGCAGCTACGTTCACTGACTGCAAACATCTACGTCCCATCCAAAGTTGTTGCAGCCAGGTGTCATGTAGAAGAGCCATGTGGTATGGTTTGTGACAGTTCCTTCAGAGTCAGTCTTCCTCTTGTTAGCATCATCCGGATCAATTCCTGAAACATGAGTCGACACAGAGAGACCCTACTCATGTGGAAAAGGTAAGCTCTTATATAATCCTGTATCAAGACTTTCTTAGAGTCGCTCACAATGCTTTGCACTTTACCCCTTGGCATCCATGATGCAGCTTAGTCAGTTCTTCAAAAACATTGTACAAATACATGTTTGAATAAATGAATACCCCCTGGCAGACCGGCTAAACACCAACATGAGTTCTCTGGGAAGCATTCAGCCATGCTTCAATTATTGTGCAAGTACTATTCATGTATACCGACCACTGTCTATAGCCAGGTACTCATGTATACAGCTGATTGAAGGGAGGCAACAGGGAGTGAACAAAATTGCCAAACTGTTACATGCCAGCAAGAGTATTCTGATTCTGGTCCTCTCAATTGGCAGTCTGATGTTCTACCCACTGAGTCTCACTACACAGTCTTCATGTTCTACCCACTGAGTCTCACTACACAGTCTTCATGCTCTACCCACTGAGTCTCACTACACAGTCTTCATGTTCTACCCACTGAGCCTCACTACACAGTCTTCATGTTCTACCCACTGAGCCTCACTACACAGTCTTCATGTTCTACCCACTGAGTCTCACTACACAGTCTTCATGTTCTACCCACTGAGTCTCACTACACAGTCTTCATATTCTACCCACTGAGCCTCACTATACAGTCTTCATGTTCTACCCACTGAGTCTCACTACACAGTCTTCATGCTCTACCCACTGAGTCTCACTACACAGTCTTCATGTTCTACCCACTGAGCCTCACTACACAGTCTTCATGTTCTACCCACTGAGTCTCACTACACAGTCTTCATGTTCTACCCACTGAGTCTCACTACACAGTCTTCATGTTCTACCCACTGAGCCTCATTACACAGTCTTCATGTTCTACCCACTGAGTCTCACTACACAGTCTTCATGTTCTACCCACTGAGCCCCACTACAGTCTTCATGTTCTACCCACTGAGTCTCACTACACAGTCTTCATGTTCTACCCACTGAGCCTCACTATACAGTCTTCATGTTCGACCCACTGAGTCTCACTACACAGTCTTCATGTTCTACCCACTGAGTCTCACTACAGTCTTCATGTTCTACCCACTGAGTCTCACTACACAGTCTTCATGTTCTACCCACTGAGTCTCACTACACAGTCTTCATGTTCTACCCACTGAGTCTCACTACACAGTCTTCATGTTATACCCACGGAGCCCCACTACAGTCTTCATGTTCTACCCACTGAGCCTCACTACACAGTCTGATGTTCTACCCACTGAGTCTCACTATACAGTCTTCATGTTCTACCCACTGAGTCTCACTACACAGTCTTCATGTTCTACCCACTGAGTCTCACTACACAGTCTTCATGTTCTACCCACTGAGTCTCACTACAGTCTTCATGTTTTACCCACTGAGTCTCACTACACAGTCTTCATGTTCTACCCATTGAGCCTCACTACACAGTCTTCATGTTCTACCCATTGAGCCTCACCTCACAGTCTTCATGATCTACCCATTGAGCCTCACTACACAGTCTTCATGTTCTACCCATTGAGCCTCACTACAGTCTTAGTGTGTTTGTACAATAAACTACTGTCAACAAATTATCCATGATTTTTAAAGAAATGTTCTGCTTGTGTGCACTGGCTGCTAAGGATATCATCTCTATGGTAATCCTTGAGACTTGTTGCAACCAAAGGAGGAGGAATTTGGAGACCTTAAAGTGAAACAAAAGTCATGGTTTTGGGGCAATGCACCAGAGAGTTAATCAAGAATATCACACTAGCGGTTTTCTCATAATTTGTTCTATAAGTAGGAGATGCTGGTTAAATTTAAATTATATTGGTGGCTGGCATGTTTATTGGGCGACCTATAAACACCAGGCAGTTCTTGTATAACGACCTCTGCTGTTTAAAACAAAGTAAGTGCTTTTGACTGAAACTGAAAGGTTGGTTGGTGTCCACAACAGCAATGCTAACTCTCAATCAAACTAGCTGCTATGTCAGCACAGCTTAGTAAACAAAGGCCAAAATATGTTGCATAAGTTGAGTTTAGACACAAACAGCGTGGCTATATCCTATTGGCAAGAATAGGACTCGGTGTTTACAAATATATTTTTATTTGGTGAACGAATATTGCCAGAATACCGACACTTGTGACGTACGGTTATCTAAGAGTATGGCGCGGCCCATAAAATTAAGATCCTGCATGTTCAACAAGGTTTTCCTAGTAAACCACTGGCATGATATTCTTCATTGTAGCAAATGGTTATGTCTTAGTATTATAGGTGCATGGGCCAAAAAACTGTTGTTGTTGCTTTAATACAGGGTTATAAAAAATACATGAATAGGAGTATTTTATTACTTAGCAATACTGCAGATAAAGAGTATTTTGTATGCAGAAAATATTTGCAGAACGAGAAAAAAAACTATTAAAATGTATGTATGTAAATATATCTTTCATCAAGACGTTATCAAGTGTTGTAAAGAGTGATCAAGTGTTATTAAGAGTGATCAGTGTATCTTGACATCAGGTTTGCATGTAATTATTCAACACCTCATCTGTTTCGTGTTTGTTCTTGCGGAAGTCGTGCCTGGCCCAACTCATCAACTCCTGCCGGTCTGGTTCACTTGGCATGTGCCTCAGCGTCTTCATGATCTGGCGGTAGAGGCGCAGTACTTCACTCCGTAGGAGGAACTGTAAAACACACCATCACAATACACTCAGTATCTGACACTAAACACATATCGAATAAATATGCCTGTCACTACCACTGATCAGTAACTGTTCATTTAAATAAAGGTAAAAGTACGTTGTTATATAGTATCCAGTCCTTGGGACTGTTCAAAGCACTAAATACACAAATTAATTTGTTCATCATCTATGATTTATCCTAGCCTTTATCATCTACCCTACCTTGCTTTAGTAAACTACATAGTAGTTTACTTAGTTTGAACACAGATGCTTGGGTTATTGTTTCTACACTTTATTACATGACGTATGTATGTACATCTGAATAAAGTTATATTCTCTGACAATTCTCCCAGATTTTCCGGTAGACTAACAAATTTATTTGTTATGCAAGTGCAAGTCCTGCCTTCAGGCTTCAGTTCCATACAGAAAAGAAAATCTTCTGGATTATATGGTGTACACAAAATTGTGGATTAGGGAGACGTCCCCTTCACCCTGTATTGTATTAGTTAATACGTACAGTACACATACACCAATTACTCGGCGAGATAATTACTAGGCTGACATGCAACATACATCCCTCCTTGACTGACCCTTTATCGCCCATTTAGTTAGTCGCCGTTTCCCAGCCTACATAGATAAACTGTAAACAAATCTGAAAAGTGTTCTCACGTACTCTCTTGAAACTAAGAGCATTCTGTAATTTGCTGGATGCCATAAAGGAAAAATACAATTAACCGCACAACATCCTTGTAAGTTTGTCAAAGAGCCATCTTGATTTCGTTACGCTGTCGTGTGAAGTGAATATTATTGTCGACATGTGGCACCACTTTTTCACGGGGTCCGTCGATCTCGGCCCTTGGCGATCTCGGCCCGTCGATCTCGGCCCCTGGCGATTTCGGCCACGTCAATCTCAGCCCACCCATTCCACCAATTTTATGATAATTAAGTGGATTCATGTGAAGTGTAAACTATTTATTGTAAATTAGTTTCTTGGAGAAAGGTATGTGTAAAGAATTGCTGCACGGATGTTGTGATTTTAGGCCTACTAACAACGTCGATCTCGGCCCACCCCATTTTTAGGATGATGTTATTCGTACGGGATGAGGTGAATGCGTGAATTATTCACACCACTGCTATGGTTCATCGGTGGAATTTCGTACACGTGTAATTATATAGGAATCACAACGTAATCATGCCATAATACCAAATGGTTTATTATGAATAAAAACGTACAAATTGTCAATTATACACATGTACAACTTATCATTACATTCTGTGTGTGTGTGTGTGTGTGTGTGAGTGAGTGAGTGAGTGAGTGAGTGAGTGAGTGAGTGAGTGAGTGAGTGAGTGAGTGAGTGAGTGTGTTTGTGTGTGTGTGTTATTATATTATGATAGGTAAACATCCGTTATATTATATTCGGTATATATTGTTCACACACGCTTCACAAATGTCATATCTGATAATACCAAAAAAACACTGCTAAAAAACTATCAACTACTGCAGAACAACTGCACAAAATGCGATAAAGTTCACTAAATATACACTCAGTACTGTTCATGACGATGAACCCACTCGGTGGCTACACGCTAACTCGTGGGCCGTAGAGACGGGCACATGCTCTGAGGAGTTGGATGGCAGAGCGGTCGCCACCCTCATACTCTTCCCAGTACCCAAAGATCCTTCGCTGCAAGTCGACGAAGACCTTCCTCTGGTGCCTCCGCAACTTTCCCTCGGACACCAGCCGCACCTGGACAGGGATCATTCTTGACTCGTCGTGCAGCAATGCCACCAGCATGTACAAGTTCATGCCAGCACGACCCCTGGCGTTGAGGCGAGTGTGCCAGCCTTCGAGGTCGTTATTCGTGCGCACGGACTGGAAGTAGACACTCCAACATGCTGGTGTCCAGACGTTACTCTCGATCCAGGTGCGGCCGACGTACTGTAGAAGCGGAGTCAGCGCGGCTGTTGCTTCCTGTTCCAGTCGTAGGAAGATAGGTGTGATGTGTTGTGCTGGCAGAAAGCACAACGCCATGACCTTCCGCAGGAACTTGAAGGTACCGTCGTCACTGGCGTACGCAACTTGCAGTCCGCACTCCTGGATGCGCCTCCAGATGGCCTGGGTGAAATGGAAGGCGCATCCTTTCAACTCCACGGCCGGAAAGACGACACGTGCAGCGCGCCACGTAGCTTCCACGAAATTTAGGACCATTCGTTTAATCTGGCGATGTGGCAGCATGGCACACAGTTCTCTGAACACCGCTGCATAATCAGTCTTGCGGCGGCGTGAAATGACGCACATTGCAAGTGGAAGTTGCTTCGTGCAGCCATCATGGCGAACAAACGCGTTGACCGTGAACAGCTGATAAAACGGCTGCCGCACGACGTAGAAGGTCGCGTCCACGTACCATGTCCTCGCCTTGTTCAAAAGATCCAGCTGGACGTCCGTGGCGAAGAGGAGGTGTCGTGCCCCATCGACGTGGATGTCCCGGCGAAGAAATTCATCTGGGATGTGGTTGTTGTTCAGTTGGAATGCCAAGTCCTGCGGATGCTGCGGGCGATTCCGACGACGGTGGTAGTTTGCATTGGCGGCGATTCTTTCCAGGGCTGGTAGTGCTGGACATGGCTGTGTGTCCGTGACGTACTCAGACACCAGATCACCGACAATCTCCCCAGCTGATCTAAAAGGATGTTCGTCTGCTTGTTTCTTGGACACGTGGGAAATTGCCGCAACAATATCCTGGCCAAGACTCGGTTGGTGGACGTGTTCTCTCGGTCCTGGCAAGAAAGTCAATCCTTCTTGGCGGATGGTGGCTGGACAGTTCACTGTCTTCGATCGAAGTGTACAACGCCAGGTACTACACTGTCTTGTACGTCGTTTAACTGTATAGGAATACCCTACCGTATCGAAAAGTTTATCTCTTCCTCTGATCGATGTCTCATTGACGATCTTGTAGTTCACGACATTGGCACGGGCACTCACATCCACTGGATTTGGGTCGGCGATTGATGATTCCTGGAGATCGTCTGGTCTTGGTGGCGCTGGGAAATCAAGATCCACAAAGACGTCATCAGTGTCCATTGGAACGGGCGTGGCTGACCGATCCCCTGATGGTGGAGTGTTTCGTGGCACGACGTGCGTCACGTTCAGTGGCGGAGTTGGCGATATGGGTGGAGTCGGCGATCTGGGTGGAGTCGGCGATCTGGGTCGAGTTGGCGATCTGGATGGAGATGGCGATCTGGGTGGAGTTGGCGATCTGGGTCGAGTTGGCGATCTGGATGGAGATGGCGATCTGGGTCGAGTTGGCGATCTGGATGGAGATGGCGATCTGGGTGGAGTTGGCGATCTGGGTGGAGTTGGCGATCCGAATGAAGGAAGCTCAGTCGGCGAAGACGGAGGCTCCACCAGCGTGGACGAAATCTCGGGCGACGCAGCCACACACGACTGACACCGCCAGTGAAGCTCAACGCGACCTTAAAGCGACAAATGGTATACATATTATATGAGAACTTTTATTGTGCACAAATAATGTCAATCAATATATGACGAAAGTAACTCAATATTATCTTCTACCATCAGTTGGTATGTGGTGGCATCTATTCTGGTTCCACATCTTATGTGGCACCACTTCTCGCACGATTCGCACTGTACGGCTTTGGAATTTGTCTGTACTCTTCTGTGGCATTCCACGCAAGGGTGTAACGGCGGCATTGCTAATGAGTTGTGAATAGCCTTTCTACTACAGTAACACACTATTTATAGAAACATAACACCCGCACCAAGCCATGATTGGCTACCGTAATCATCTACTCAGTCACACCCCGTTTAACGTTCTGATTGGCTATCATGAACACCTAGAAAAGTTTAAGCTCATGTCTGGAAATTCCCGTGATGGGGTTGGAGGATTCTAGAAACGGTGTTTACATTCCAAGAAAATGCAGTTATATCACCAAATTAATGCAAGACAAAAAGACAATGCAGCTTTCCCAACAAAATTAAACAAAATCACACATCTATTCCCTATTTGTTGTAAAAAACCTACTGCAGCATTATTTACTGTAGGTCCCTACATTATTGGTGGTATTTGCAGTGTGAATACATTGAAAAATGTACTTAAGAACAAGTACATTTGGTGGATCCATTTGTATAACGCAATAGGGAGTCGGGAACGGGTTATAAAATTATATGTGGATATTATTGTTTGCGAGGGAGGCACTCTGAGTATTGTGAGAGGATATTTTTAAATTGTCTTCAAGATGTACTCATTGGACTGCTCACTGGTGCATCTGTACCTCACTGGTGCACATGTACTGGTGTTAATCAGGATTCAGGGCTAGTGTTATTTACCTCTACCTAAATTACCAGTTGGATACTGCAGATGTCTGAAACTTTTTGTATTACATTCAACTTGTTCAAAAGGGGACCAGTCTCCGGGTGTAAAATATTTCCCTTTTGAAAACATTTATTTACACAAATTCAGGTTTTAATTACAGCCTGGGTGCAGTAAACAACTACTATGGCCTTCACACTTTCTTAACAGACACACATATAAGAGAAATAACATGAAAGGATCTGCTCATTGAACCAATGCACGGGCACTAAGCCGATGACTAATGTCTTTGTCGACTCCACACGTTCTTACCACACACAAATCAAAGACAAACAACACAAACATATGTGCTCAACGAAACAATGCCAGAGCAGCAGGGAAATGACTAAGGCTTCAACACATTTGTACTCCACACAAATCAAGGACACATCGCATGAAAGGATCTGCTCAACGAAACAATGCAAGAGCACCAAGCTGATTACTATAGGGCCTTAATTGACTTTATTAAAAATGGTTTTGATTATTATAATTCAATTTTAAATGCCTATAAAATAAGTTCCAGTTAATTTACTACAAGAATGACGACTGTGCGAATAACTTCATTAAAATATGTGGGCCGATCGACGTGAGCCGACATCGACGTGGTAAAGCGTAAAAACAGGTAAACATCCGTGTAACATTTTATTTCTTTGTAAATAATATACATATATCTTTACACATATCCCCCAACACCACGA
Organism: Lamellibrachia columna; assembly: GCA_963662155.1. Classification (NCBI taxonomy): domain Eukaryota; kingdom Metazoa; phylum Annelida; class Polychaeta; order Sabellida; family Siboglinidae; genus Lamellibrachia; species Lamellibrachia columna. The sequence goes on along the minus strand of OY759270.1, from coordinate 2,059,445 downwards.
ACAACGGGGGAACAACTATCTAATCAGCAACTAAATAGGTGAGCCGGGTAATAGGTAGGCCGACATCGACGTGGGCCGAGGTCAACACGGACCGAGATCACCAGGGGCCGAGATCAACGTGAGCCGTTTTTCACAAGACTGTGCTGCCACCTTATGGTTGTTGCAGAAATAGTGCGACAGTTTATAAATAATCAGTTATATTATTAAAGAATAGTTTATATTCCTTTTAAAAATAAACTTAGTTACGTGGGATTTCCAAACATTTTACCTCTGATCAAACGTAGCAAATATCATTTTTGTTTTGTTTTTCTGGAAAACATAATTTCATAGTTTTGACGTATTATATCAACGGCTTTGCAAAAATCTGTTGAATTTTTATAGAATATTCTATAAGACTCGTGAAAAAGTTCGTCAAGTTGGTATATATATGAGTAACGATTTTCTTCAACCGCAACTATTGAGATAATTTACTCTCAACGTCTCGGCTGCCGTCGGCGTCTTTCATCAGACATTCGGAGACGGCGCTAGTTCTCTACTCACCGGTTGATTTGGCAAGCAGACCGTCCCATGCTTGGCTCAGTCGGTATCCTCCCTCGTCTCGATTCAGGATCGGAGTCGTCTTTCTGATCCATATGGCCTCTTTAATCTGTCTTGCGTTTATGTTGCTCTAGCCTCATGTGCAACCAGCCTCAGACACACACTTTGTAATCACGTACGCTGCATGTCGAGCTTCTCTTGCCACATTAATTGGGAGTAATCTACTATAACTGCTCGACCTTTTCAGCGAAGACTGCAAACTGCGCATCTAAATGCGGAGTAACACAAGAGACACCCCAAGAATAGTCATCACGAATCTTCTGCCTTTCTTCTTTCAGAACAAATCTTAACTGTTATATGGCGTAATTTTCAATTACGAGAACCACGTCGCTTGATTCTCGTCAGTGTGGAGATGGGTGGCGCCACGGCGGTGGCTTCTCACTCATATAGTTTGCTTTTCTCACAGAATAACCATCTATACAATGAGCTGCAGCTTAAGGCGGTTGTCTCTCACAGTGGTTTGCAAGCCTAACACCAACTGCTGACCAGTAAAAATTAACACAATTAATCAACACAAATGCACTGAAAACATGAGAACGACTGGCGGACAAGCGGCAATAGCGGTGGCAATAGAGGACAAGCGGCAATAGCGGTGGCAATGGAGGACAAGCGGCAATGGAGGACAAGCGGCAATAGCGGTGGCAATGGAGGACAAGCGGCAATAGCGGTGGCAATGGAGGACAAGCGGCAATAGCGGTGGCAATGGAGGACAAGCGGCAATGGAGGACAAGCGGCAATAGCGGTAGCAATGGAGGACAAGCGGCAATAGCGGTGGCAATGGAGGACAAGCGGCAATAGCGGTGGCAATGGAGGACAAGCAGCAATAGCGGTGGCAATGGAGGACAAGCGGCAATAGCGGTGGCAATGGAGGACAAGCGGCAATAGCGGTGGCAATGGAGGACAAGCGGCAATAGCGGCGGCAATGGAGGACAAGCGGCAATAGCGGTGGCAATGGAGGACAAGCGGCAATAGCGGTGGCAATGGAGGACAAGCGGCAATAGCGGTGGCAATGGAGGACAAGCGGCAATAGCGGTGGCAATGGAGGACAAGCGGCAATAGCGGTGGCAATGGAGGACAAGCAGCAATAGCGGTGGCAATGGAGGACAAGCGGCAATAGCGGTGGCAATGGAGGACAAGCGACAATAGCGGTGGCAATGGAGGACAAGCGGCAATGGAGGACAAGCGGCAATAGCGGTAGCAATGGAGGACAAGCGGCAATAGCGGTGGCAATGGAGGACAAGCGGCAATAGCGGTGGCAATGGAGGACAAGCAGCAATAGCGGTGGCAATGGAGGACAAGCGGCAATGGAGGACAAGCGGCAATAGCGGTGGCAATGGAGGACAAGCGGCAATAGCGGTGGCAATGGAGGACAAGCGGCAATAGCGGCGGCAATGGAGGACAAGCGGCAATAGCGGTGGCAATGGAGGACAAGCGGCAATGGAGGACAAGCGGCAATAGCGGTGGCAATGGAGGACAAGCGGCAATAGCGGTGGCAATGGAGGACAAGCGGCAATAGCGGTGGCAATGGAGGACAAGCGGCAATAGCGGTGGCAATGGAGGACAAGCGGCAATAGCGGTGGCAATGGAGGACAAGCGGCAATAGCGGTGGCAATGGAGGACAAGCAGCAATAGCGGTGGCAATGGAGGACAAGCGGCAATAGCGGTGGCAATGGAGGACAGGCGGCAATAGCGGTGGCAATGACCTTAGTTTTTTAAGTTAGAAATGTCCTGATCTGATGAACAAGTGCAAAAGGGCGCCACCTTGCGGTGCTCGACAACCAATTCTGACTGCATGAAAAAATCCGGCCGAAATAAAGCTAATTCCGAAATCGCGTACATGGGTCATCCAGTAGTCGGCAGAAACTGAGGTGGAACGTTGTAGTTGCAATGTAGCGTCACTAATTCATAGTTCCCTTTACTTGGCCGACCCCACTGCGCAGACGGGGGCATCACCCAGCTGGGCGTAGTCACATTTTGACGACTGTTTTTCAGTGACGTCAGTCAGCTCGTAGCAAGTACACGGTGGGTCCAAGCCCGGCCCGTGCAGGGCACTAGTACACGGTGGGTCCAAGTCCGGCCAGTGTAGGGCACTAGTACACGGTGGGTCCAAGCCCGGCCCATGTAGGGCACTAGTACACGGTGGGTCCAAGTCCGGCCCGTGCAGGGCACTAGTACACGGTGGGTCCAAGCCCGGCCCATGTAGGGCACTAGTACACGGTGGGTCCAAGTCCGGCCCGTGCAGGGCACTAGTACACGGTGGGTCCAAGTCCGGCCCGTGCAGGGCACTAGTACACGGCGGGTCCAAGCCCGGCCCGTGTAGGGCACTAGTACACGGTGGGTCCAAGCCCGGCCCGGCCCGTGCAGGGCACTAGTACACGGCGGGTCCAAGCCCGGCCCGTGTAGGGCACTAGTACACGGTGGGTCCAAGCCCGGCCCATGTAGGGCACTAGTACACGGTGGGTCCAAGTCCGGCCCGTGCAGGGCACTAGTACACGGTGGGTCCAAGTCCGGCCCGTGTAGGGCACTAGTACACGGCGGGTCCAAGCCCGGCCCGTGTAGGGCACTAGTACACGGTGGGTCCAAGTCCGGCCCGTGCAGGGCACTAGTACACGGCGGGTCCAAGCCCGGCCCGTGTAGGGCACTAGTACACGGTGGGTCCAAGCTCGGCCCGTGCAGGGCACTAGTACACGGTGGGTCCAAGCTCGGCCCGTGTAGGGCACTAGTACACGGTGGGTCCAAGCCCGGCCCGTGGAGGGCACTAGTACACGGTGGGTCCAAGCTCGGCCCGTGCAGGGCACTAGTACACGGTGGGTCCAAGCCCGGCCCGTGCAGGGCACTAGTACACGGTGGGTCCAAGCTCGGCCCGTGTAGGGCACTAGTACACGGTGGGTCCAAGCTCGGCCCGTGCAGGGCACTAGTACACGGTCCATTTGGGCAGTTGGTGTTTTGTGTGTGCAATTCATGATATAAGCAAATCCCTTGATAACAAAGAATCGGTTAACATGGTTTTATAGCATCATGGACAGACAGTTTCCTCACAGGAAGATCCCAACAAGTTGTCGTCAATGGGTCGACATCTCCACCAACCATAGTTACTTCTGGGGTACCTCGGGGAACCGTCCTTGGACCACTCCTTTTCCTTCTTTACATAAACGATCTACCAGTCAACCTCTCTTCACGTGTACACCTCTTTGCATATAATTGCCTTTTATATACAAAGGTCAAAACAGACGAGGACACTTCTCTTATACAAAATTACTTATTAAAACTTTACAAATGGCAGGACACCTGCTCGTGAAATTGAATCCCGATAAATGTTATACAATGACACTAGCCACCAGAAAATACGCACCCAAACTTTACACCTTCTGTGGCTAGCAACTAAAATAAAATATGTTGAATCACACTGCTATCTATCTATCTGTTACACCACGGTATGCGATAGCGGTAGGCAAACATTATTTGCGTCACCTTTATGAAGCAATAAACGTTCAACACGAACCACACCTGCCTGTATATCGATAAAATAGCGAAACACAACATGTAGTACGTTTCCCACATGTATATCTAACTATAATCTATGTAAAATCTTTACATTATTATTTTGTTCAATGCGCGCATGCAATTTGGACCTCATGTGAGTGACGACGTGAGTGACGACGTGACGACGTCTGCTGTAGGGTTGTCTTGTCCACGTGATAAATAAACATGTGTTTTATTGTTGTATCATTCTAGTCAGTGTAGTCTGTGTCGCGATATATATCGTATCGTGACCTCTGTATCGCGATACGTATAGTAACGTGAAGTAGTGTATCGTTCCGGCCCCAGGAACTACGCGAAACTAGCGGGACTGCCAGCCCAGCAGTGGAGAGCCGTGGCTGTGAGATGCTTGTAGGGCTTACCTAGTTATACGGCGGGACGGCCAGCCCAGCAGTGGAGAGCCGTGGCTGTGAGATGCTTGTAGGGCTTACCTAGTTATACGGCGGGACGGCCAGCCCAGCAGTGCAGAGCCGTGGCTGTGAGATGCTTGTAGGGCTTACCTAGTTATACGGCGGGACGGCCAGCCCAGCAGTGGAGAGCCGTGGCTGTGAGATGCTTGTAGGGCTTACCTAGTTATACGGCGGGACTGCCAGCCCAGCAGTGGAGAGCCGTGGCTGTGAGATGCTTGTAGGGCTTACCTAGTTATACGGCGGGACTGCCAGCCCAGCAGTGGAGAGCCGTGGCTGTGAGATGCTTGTAGGGCTTACCTAGTTATACGGCGGGACTGCCAGCCCAGCAGTGGAGAGCCGTGGCTGTGAGATGCTTGTAGGGCTTACCTAGTTATACGGCGGGACTGCCAGCCCAGCAGTGGAGAGCCGTGGCTGTGAGATGCTTGTAGGGCTTACCTAGTTATACGGCGGGACTGCCAGCCCAGCAGTGGAGAGCCGTGGCTGCGAGATGCTTGTAGGGCCTACCTAGTTATACGGCGGGACTGCCAGCCCAGCAGTGGAGAGCCGTGGCTGCGAGATGCTTGTAGGGCTTACCTAGTTATACGGCGGGACGGCCAGCCCAGCAGTGGAGAGCCGTGGCTGCGATATGCTTGTAGGGCCTACCTAGTTATACGGCGGGACTGCCAGCCCAGCAGTGCAGAGCCGTGGCTGTGAGATGCTTGTAGGGCCTACCTAGTTATACGGCGGGTCTGCCAGCCCAGCAGTGGAGAGCCGTGGCTGTGAGATGCTTGTAGGGCTTACCTAGTTATACGGCGGGACTGCCAGCCCAGCAGTGCAGAGCCGTGGCTGTGAGATGCTTGTAGGGCCTACCTAGTTATACGGCGGGACTGCCAGCCCAGCAGTGCAGAGCCGTGGCTGTGAGATGCTTGTAGGGCCTACCTAGTTATACGGCGGGACTGCCAGCCCAGCAGTGCAGAGCCGTGGCTGTGAGATGCTTGTAGGGCCTACCTAGTTACACGGCGTCGCCGGCAAAGATGGAAAAGTCGTCGATCGTGTTGGACGAAGCGGTGGCTTTTGGAGCATGAAGAAAGGGGCGCAGAGGCTCCTGATTGGTCAAGGGTCTCAAGACATTTCATACAACCTGTCATTGACGAATCGCCGACGAGACCGTGCCAGCATACACGTCACGACACAACTCGTTCATGCCGATTTGTCTCAAACAACTTGTCTTTGATATCAAACATGTTTGATATTTCACGACGCGACAAAAACTGGATAACGCGACAAAAACTGTGTTCAACAACACGCTCGCGTAGTGAGAGTGCACACGCGTCACGACAAACTCGTAGGCGAGGCGTAGGCGACTCAAAGCGTCGTGACGTGTGACGTGTGACGTGTATGCCGGGCTTTACTTATTCAAAACTTCCTAATTCGGGATAACTGTTGCTAAACCTGAAAAAAAAGTTATGAAAGAAAAACACCAATGGAGAACTATTGGGAACAACATTTTATGGGATCCGTCCTCCTTACAACTACGGTGATGATGATGATGCCGATGATGAGGTTATAAAATCCTTATAGGGTCTTAGGCTGTTTTGACAAACTGCCTAAGACTCGTTTGTTTGTAGAGCAGTTGCGCCTGGAGCGCTCGCATGCACGCACGCACGCACGCACGCACGCACGCACGCACGCACGCACGCACACCAATCAGTTCATCGACCCTGTGTACTGCAGACAGCCTGCTGGAAGCCGTCTTTTTAAAGCGTAGCTGCGGCTTTACATAATTCAGCAGCAGGTCGATACCATGAAATTAATCACCACAGACAGGCTAACCCGGGGTTCGTTCTCCAGCACATGTAAGATGTCTGTGTATTGATTTCTGCTGGAAATACTGCACAGCCTGACGGAATCAAAACACAAACCGTTGGTTGTTGACCGAGAACAGAACACATTGTTTTAGTTTCGTCCTCACAGACAACCCACTCTAGGTTGCTACCAACCTTCGAACAGATCTCATTTTCTCTGGCCATGGGCGTAATGCGCCGGCTATCGATTCGACAGACGTGCGAGCAGAGGCGCACGGCGCTCCGTCCAGTTGAATGACATTGGCCTAGTCCAATGGATGTCGTCGCCATTCTGAGGACTACGACAAACAGCCAGACGTTTCGAAAGTGTTTCCTCACACGACCAGACTTCCTCCGGTAAGCGAAGTATTCCTCCCGTCAACGTCTAGTGTGGGTAACTTGGGGTATCACAGGGACGCCGGGTCACTCGTGACTCAACATCACCGGCCTGTACAGGGACACCCATACGGAGCAACGATACAGCATGACAGTGTCTCCTTCAAATAAACGTAGAGACAGTGTCTCCTTCAAATAAACGTAGAGACAGTGTCTCCTTCAAATAAACGTAGATTTTAGGACACAACAGTTTGAATGACAAGCTCTGTTTGTGTTGTTTTATGTTGGAAACGTATGTGTTTAATATTCACAGCGGCATGACGGCTGATTGTTCGTAAGCAATGAGCAAAAGTCAGAAGCGATGTTCGGCCAAACCACTGCATACATTATTGCATTATTACAGCGCATCATCGTAGACTTGGCTGTCCCGGGACGTAGTGTGCCCTGGAATGGCTGTGTTACACTTGTGATGCTGGTATATAACCATCCACACACTAGAAATACGCAATTGTTGCACACAGTATTCGGTGACTGACTTATTATCATAATAATATTGGAATGTTTATGATGCGAGGTGACGCCATCGCTACGTTGTAGCGGTATGATATGGCGATCAGCTGTGTTGTTCACGAGATATTGACTCAGTAGGCATATACCGTCTCCATTACTGCATCGCGGGTTTAAAATGGAATAATGTAGACTGGGCCGATCGACCGATCCGGTGCATTATAAATGAGACGGACGTGGGTGACGCAGCTTGCGTGACGCCATGCCAAGCTCTCAGTGGAGCTCAGTAATCAAATTGTAATAGGCTGCCTTCCAGTAGGAGTTCTACTTTCAATGACCGCAAAAGCTATAATGGCATCGTTTGCATGTGTGCAACAGTTAACAAGTGCGAGACAATACATTTCATATGTAGCATTAGCCAGGAATGGCATGTGTCCGTAGACATTATACTAATCATAATAACAAGAGAACACTACATAAACATTAGCCAGGAATGACATGTGTCCGTAGACATTATACTAATCATAATAACAAGAGAACACTATATAAACATTAGCCAGGAATGGCATGTTTCCGTAGACATTATACTAATCATAATAACAAGAGAACACTACATAAACATTAGCCAGGAATGACATGTGTCCGTAGACATATACTAATTATAATAACAGGAGAACACTACATAAACATTAGCCAGGAATGGCATGTGTCCGTAGACATATACTAATCATAATAACAAGAGAACACTACATAAACATTAGCCAGGAATGGCATGTGTCCGTAGACATTATACTAATCATAATAACAAGAGAACACTACATAAACATTAGCCAGGAATGACATGTGTCCGTAGACATATACTAATTATAATAACAGGAGAACACTACATAAACATTAGCCAGGAATGGCATGTGTCCGTAGACATATACTAATCATAATAACAAGAGAACACTACATAAACATTAGCCAGGAATCACATGTGTCCGTAGACATTATGCTAATCATAATAACAGGAGAACACTACATAAACATTAGCCAGGAATGACATGTGTCCGTAGACATTATACTAATCATAATAACAAGAGAACACTACATAAACATTAGCCAGGAATGGCATGTGTCCGTAGACATATACTAATCATAATAACAAGAGAACACTACATAAACATTAGCCAGGAATGACATGTGTCCGTAGACATTATACTAATCATAATAACAAGAGAACACTACATAAACATTAGCCAGGAATGGCATGTGTCCGTAGACATTATACTAATCATAATAACAGGAGAACACTACATAAACATTAGCCAGGAATGGCATGTGTCCGTAGACATTATACTAATCATAATATCAGGAGAACACTACACAAACATTAGCCAGGAATGGCATGTGTCCGTAGACATTATACTAATCATAATAACAGGAGAACATAACATTATACATTCAGAACTATACTTTTTATATATACGGGGTCTAGTACTGTCTGATGCTACATTGTAATACATCGATAGCATCAGTCTTGCATAATTTTAACATAAACAACTTAGAGCCTAATTGTTATGTGGAGTTTTGAATATGCGGAAATGAAACAGTCGGTCACTCGCCCATTTGTATTCATATAACGTACGAATTCATTATTCGATGGCCGGAGCTAGTGAACTGCCATCTGTTGACCAAGTGATTTACTGTTCTCACCAGTTAGCCAGCAGCTGGTTATTGTTGATAATTGGTGTTTGTGTCAACAGGTTGTGTGCTGCAAGTAGCCAGAGACGCAATTATGTGAAACATTAACTGTCCTAATGAGTAGTACGTGTCATATCGGTACGTCGGAGAACTGACAGTGACTGGTTGTGTGTAGGTTGGCGCACGACGTTGGCAATGACAGTGGCGACACCGGCAGCATTGGCGACACCGGCAGCATGAAGATCCCGTACAGCCCGCCACAGCCCAAGTCTCCCCCGACCCTCCATGGCTTTTCCGGACGGGCGCTGTCCCAGCATGACTCGGCATACAGCAGCAGCAACGGACTGGACATGTTTGAATACCTCAGCGTAGACAACGACAGCCTTCAGACGGACAACAGAGACACCGAGTACGACAACCAGAGGCGGGAGGAATCGAACCGACGAAGCTTCAGCAGCACGGAGGACATTCTGCTGCATATTAATGAGGATGTGATCCGAAGTTGTCAGAAGTATGTGGACGTAAGTATCAGGCGCTAGACACAATGTAATCGGAATCAGTTCTACTGCACACGTGGATGGACATCTTAATTATACACACGTATGGCACATTACAAAGGGTTACATACACACGCTCGCACACACACAAACGCACAAGACATGATTGGGTCAAATATGCTTGTTGTGGGGCGCGGTGGGCTCTGGTTCTTATATACCGCACTATATGAGAACGTACCTTTATAATAAACAGTCATGTTTGAACTCTGTCTCTTTGAATAGCTATTTTAGTTTAATATAAATTTGGCAACAAGCTCTTGGGACGTGAAGTATTTATTTATTTCTGAAATAAACTTTCTTGAAACTCAGACATGTCTAACAGCCGTTGTCGTTTTCGTCAGGAGGTGCAGGCTTGTGTCAGCCTCAATCAGCAGACACAGACACACGCGAAGAGACGCAGACGGCCTCGCAAATTGCCACAGATACCCTTGTCACCTGCAGCGACAGGTAAATTCGCCGCGTTTCTACACCTTCGACGACGTGTCCCTGTTACATGCACTTGTTGGTGTCTTTGTTGACAAATCAGACCACATACTAATTCAACACAATTAATTGAATTGAAAAAATAAAACATATTTGTGCTTGCATTTGATTCTCTATGCTCTTGAAAGTTACACATGTTTACGCACCATTATCAATTTGCCCTACGTCTACACCCATGTCCACTTATACACCTATGTTAACAGTCGCGATGTAGTTTACAAAATACCTTCCTATCTACATATACATGTAGCTTTATCAGCGTTGTACTGTACGCCATGTTGGTTTAAAGAAGTAGCGAACAGTTTTTTAAAACTCTTTGAAATTATTAGTTGTTTGTTGCATTTGAGTTTCTTTTTAGTGACAGTAACAATTCATGTTATCGTTGATATATATTATATAACTTATATATAGTTATACAACTGTTTATTTTTTCTTCAGTAAAGTCAGCACCATTGGCGACACAGTCACCCGTGAACACATCTTCCCTCGCTGACGAGCTTCACTGTGCGGACGCCACTTTTCAACCCAGTCCCGACGATGATCTGCATTATCCGCGAATAAGACATGGATACGTTCCAGCCACCTTTAACAATCTTGGCTCTCCAGAAGACATCGATGCTGTTGAGCCTGGTGCCAGCGGCTCGAGCGGCTTCACATTTAATGAAGAACCTTCCACGAAAGAGGAGTTCTCTCGGCCCGTGGAATCTGACGATAACCTTTTCAAACGGCGGACTAGGTTAGGAGAAAAAGCAGCGGTCGAAAACCTAGAGAAGACAGAGAATGTGGCTACAGCGAATGCTAGAGTATACAGTCACTACTTGGGTGATCAGTCATCGTCGCCAAAACATTGTGATAGATTTGTGTCATCGTCAATAGAAGCATTTGAAGCAGAGGAGCCGTTGAAACGTTGTGGTAATGAAATCACATTATCCTTTCTTGTATATGTTGCTTAACGGTTACTCTAACAACTATGAAAATATACTTCTAGTATAGCTCGTGGTATATTGATTACATTCAGTATATAAATACAGACTTATTTCACTGCTGTTTATGCTGTGTCTCACACAAACAACATTGTGTCGTTTTATCGTACGTACTGATTCCGTGTAGACGGACACGTGTTGACCTGTAGAAGTTCTTATGTGTCGTTCTTCGATGCAGGTGACATGTTCTACTATATGTCGTGTGTTGTAGATTCTGTGTCGGTGACATGTTCTACTATATGTCGTGTGTTGTAGATTCTGTGTCGGTGACATGTTCTACTATATGTCGTGTGTTGTAGATTCTGTGTCGGTGACATGTTCTACTATATGTCGTGTGTTGTAGATTCTGTGTCGGTGACATGTTCTACTATATGTCGTGTGTTGTAGATTCTGTGTCGGTGACATGTTCTACTATATGTCGTGTGTTGTAGATTCTGTGTCGGTGACATGTTCTACTATATGTCGTGTGTTGTAGATTCTGTGTCGGTGACATGTTCTACTATATGTCGTGTGTTGTAGATTCTGTGTCGGTGACATGTTCTACTATATGTCGTGTGTTGTAGATTCTGTGTCGGTGACATGTTCTACTATATGTCGTGTGTTGTAGATTCTGTGTCGTTGACATGTTCTACTATATGTCGTGTGTTGTAGATTCTGTGTCGGTGACATGTTCTACTATATGTCGTGTGTTGTAGATTCTGTGTCGGTGACATGTTCTACTATATGTCGTGTGTTGTAGATTCTGTGTCGGTGACATGTTCTACTATATGTCGTGTGTTGTAGATTCTGTGTCGGTGACATGTTCTACTATATGTCGTGTGTTGTAGATTCTGTGTCGGTGACATGTTCTACTATATGTCGTGTGTTGTAGATTCTGTGTCGGTGACATGTTCCACTGTGAATGTAGATGACTTGGAGGTGACTCACAGGGGCTGCCATAAGTTCACACCCAGACACGCGGACGAGCTCTTCATCCAGATCGGCGACCCAATCTACGTTGAGGCAGAACACGAGGACCTCTGGTGCCAGGGTGCGTCACTTTGATTACTTGTCTCCGCACTCCCATTACATTTTGCTGTGAACATAATTTGTTCGTATTCTACTCCAATCGTAATTTGTCCCGTGTAATCACAGATATGTGCACATGTCAGTCATTAATTCCAGCTTTCCTTTACTCCATCGCATAACTATTGATGTTAGCATAAACCAAGCTAAAATCAGTGGTACATTCTACCACCGAGAATACTATAATTACAGCCACGTCTAGCCACAACCCACATGAGTAAACCAAAACCTGTTCACTGCAGTGAACAGCATATGCATAAATGTTTGTTGACACGTTCTCCAGAGCTGGAATCCAACATATTACCCCTGAGATTCGCGTACGACAAACCCTGTCTATTTTAATAAACTACAACGTTGCTAAGAAGAGGACTTTATGTCATCATTGAGTCGTAAGCTGGAATAGTAAGCTAAGAAATATGTTTTCCATTTTTTAGTAGAACCTAAAAGACATTGGTCATTATCCTGCTATTGTGAAAAAGCGTAACCTCCAATGTAGCCCTAACGCAATTAATTAAATGTACTATGAGAAACCATGTATTTGAGCTGTCCTAAGTTACGGCATTGTTTGGTCTGTAGCTTCTATAGGAATAACATCGTTTTGAGGCGTTATTTGCGGAAATCAAACTCACTTTTAATTGTTTCTTTATAGGTATCAACTTGAGATCAAAACAACGAGGCATCTTCCCTGCCGTCTGTGCCACTGATCTTAGCTTCTTTGAAAGCCAAGGTATATCGAATGCTTTTCAAATGTTTAACGGACGATTTGGCAATAAGCAGGCATATATCAGAAACGTAGTTAACCAGTAGGCCTAGATTAAAACAAGTGTGTAGCCTTTGTGATAATGTTTACTAATCGAGCGTCTTTAATGGTTATTTATATTAATTATCAGTTAAATCAAAATTTTATTTGTTAAGTTAAATACAAAAATGTAACAGTCTATGTTGTCAGTACATGTACAGACTTCTGAATGGGGAGTTTATAATCGCGTGAAGTGTTTGTAAACAAACACGTGGCCGTGTTTAGCCATCTCGCATATCAATAGTCAATTGTGTTAATTGAGTTATGGCAAAGATCTAACAATGTGTAAATATGACTTGCAGAAGCCGGTGCGGGCCCTACTTGTACCAGGCACTACGTCAAGTATCTTGGCTCTGTAGAGGTGAAGCACCACAAAGGAACTGACGTACTCTGTCAAGCCATACACAAGGTAGGATAACACCAAACTTGATCTACCCTAAAAGCAACTTCAGTTTGTATCATGCAATATTGTCACTTCATACATATATCATTATGTCTCCCGCCTTGTCTCTCAATTAATAACCAGGGCACTGTTGAATATATCAGTCATAGACCTACCAGAATACTACAGTGCAAGATAAAATAACGAAATGCAAAAAGCCATAATGTGTTTCGTAAAATCTGAGTTAATTGCAATAAAGAAAAGATTCACATGGAATTACTTCACTGTGGTGAAAATATTGAAGACAACAAAACGAATTATCAATCAATAACAAAGCAATTGTTAGACATTGTCTCCTAATACGCAAATGCTTTTGAACACAGGTGTGTTTATCAATTTGCAGTAAAGTTGTCATGTCATTAATTGATTTTGCTTATTTTACCTACTGATTCTTGTAAATGGTTGATGACGTCAATCGGTTTGATTTAATAGGTGGCATTATCTAGGCGTTCATCTATGAAAGCGAGGACCCTCCCGCTCTGCTGTTTAGAACTCAGTGACTATGGTATAACGATGAAAGACCGCAGTCAACTACAGGTCTGTACTGTAATTATTGTATGAAAATGTTGATAGTTCTGCTCCTAAAATAGAACGAATGAATCACGAACAATTAAACCACACATCACTGCAGGATATTGCACTTGCACAAATATGTAGTCTGACAGTGACATCTGCGTGCGTGCGTGTGTGTGTGCGTGTGGACGCGCGCGCGCATGCATTCACGTGGGTAGTAGAACTGATTCCGTTTATATCGTGTCAAGTTAATTAGTAAAGGATCAGTGTAGATTGGATATCAGGAAGTACTCGTTCTCACAGGGGATAGTAAATGAATGGAACAAAGTATCTACGGATTGTATAACCGCTAGCAGCGTGAATATGTTTAAAAACAAGTTGGACACATATCTCAGGAGGGCGGGTTACACGTAGACGAACACTGATGGACTCTCGATAAGCCAATGGCTTCCTTGTCCACTTACCATCTATGGCTTGGATGGCAAATCTTGTTAAATCTATCACCTGATACTTGCGTCCACATATTTATGACACATTCTGATCATATCATCATTATTATGAAGCAGAATGAGTGAGTCATGTGCGTGCGCTTGTGTGCGTGTGTGCGTGTGTGCGTGTGTGCGTGTGGGCTCTATCCCTCGCCCTCATTCTCCGTGTCACTGCTGTCTCCACCGCCCGTCTCCACCCCCTCCATCCCTAGCCCTCATTCTCCACTCCCACTCGTACTAAATCTCTCTTCACGCAGTTCTCCCATCTCAGTCGCGGTCTTCCTCTTCAGCTTCTATCCTCCACTTCAAGCGCATCCACTCTCTTCGTCAATCGTACCCCTTCCATTCTTTCCACCTGTCCATCCCACTTTAGCCGGCTCCTCGCCAGCTTCCTTGTGAGACTCTTTCACACCAATTTCCTCCGTCAGCTCCTCCGTTCTTCCCTTGTCGATTATTTTCACTCCCGCAATTCTTCTCACACAGTCTCTCGTGTTGTTTTTCGACCATCGCCATTGTTTCTAGACCGTAGAGGTGTGCTTTTCCCCCTTGTTCCCTGCTGTACAGGGGTTCTCTGTGCTCTCCCCCCTTGTTCCCTGCTGTACAGGGGTGACGGTCAGGTAAAGTATTGTCGAGCCACTCTTTCTGTTCTTTCTTTCCGTAGTTTTCTATCGGCCGCCTCCTCTCTTCATCTTTCATCCTCCCCTGATCTTCTCATATACCTCCTCACGCAGTCCTCCTATCTCAGCTGTGGCCTTCCCCTTTCCCTGCGTCCTAGATGTTTTTCCACCTCTGCTCTCTTTGTCAGTTTGCCTGCACCAAGTGGCCAGCCCATCTCATCCTGCTTCTTCCCAATCTTCCTGTTAGGCTGCACTGCACCCAACCCTCTTTCCTTAGATCGTTCATCCTTCTGTTGTCCACCCTCTTTGTTCTTGTTATTCGACGCACCCAGTTATTCTCACACACTTGCAGCTTCTGTTGTTGTTGTTCAACGCCACTGTCTCCAGACCATACAGGCCGGTGTAACGCACGCTCTCAGCACTTTCCCTTTTAGTTATTTTGAAATGTTTCTGTCCAACACGTCTCCCTCTGCCTTTCTCCAGGCATTCGCTCCCGCTTGAGCCCGATGTAGCACCTCTACCTCTGAATGCCCATCCTCCTGAGCCATTCCTCCAAGGTACACAAAGTCATCCACTTGCTTGATCTCCTTATCATCCAACCTGATGTTCAACTCCTCTCTCTGGTGTCCAACCCACATCATTTATGTCTTCTCCAGGCTCATTCTCAGTCCGTGCTTCTTGAACACCCCCTTCCATTCCTCCAACACTTCCTGTAGTTTTTGTTTGCTCTCTGCTATTATAACCAGATCGTCTGCATACATCGTCTTCCTGAGAACATCCTTCGTGCTGATCTTCTTGCTGATTAGTTCCATCACCATGTTAAACAGTAAAGGGCTAAGGGCACTTCCTTGCCTCAAACCGATGTTAACTGGAAACTCTTCCGACAACCCAGATCCAACCACAACTCTTCCTTTTGTTCTCTCATACATTGCTTCCACCATCCTGGCTTCTGCTTCTGGCACTCCCATCCATCTCACTGTTGCCGTCACCATCTCTCTTGGGACTGTGTCATAGGCCTTTTCCAGGTCCACAAATCCCACTGCCATTCTCTCTTGCATCTCCAACCTCTTCTCTACCAGCTGTCTTAATGCAAACATCCCATCAGTTGTCCATCTGCCCTTTCTGAATCCTTGTTGTTCTTCACCAAATGCTTGCACTACTCTCTTTCGGATCCTCCCATCCAGGATCCTCTCTAGCAGCTTCATGATGTGATGTAGAAGTAGTATGCCTCGGCCTTGCACATCTCCCTTCCCCTTCCAGATTGGGACAATTAGTCATGTTCGCCACTCCTCTGGTGCTTTACCTTGCCTCATGCATGTATTCAGCAGCCTCTTTGTCAAGCTGATTACACTTGCCCCCGCTGCCATTGCCATCTCCACATGCATCTCATCGATACCAGGTGCTCTTCCCTTCTTCATCCCTTTCATCCTGGTTTGCATCTCTGTATCCGTAATATCAGTTAACTCCACTTTCCCCTCTACTTACGATGGCAATTCCAGATCTTTGTTATTTCCTTCCTAGTTCAGTAGCTCCTTGAAGTAGCTTTCCCAGACCTTCAGAACTGCATCTTGTTCTGTCACTAACTTCCCATTTCTATCCTTCATCACAGTCCAACCCTTCACGTCCTTACTATTCTCATCCCTGTCTCGGGCCATTTCGTATATCATCTTCTTTCCACCATCCTCATCTAGCTTGATATATACGTCTGCTTCCATATCTCTCCTCGCCTTATCAAATAATCTCCTTCTTCTTCTGCCCGTATGTGTGTATCATCCTTGCATCCAGTTGATTTCCTCTCTCCTTGGTCTTCTCTATTTCTTTCCAGGCTTCCTACTTTTCGCATACTGCCTCTGCAACCTCGCTTGTCCACCATCCTTGGTTTAATACTCCTTGACACTCCACCCTTTTCCGATGTTCTTCCACATAGCTCCTCTGCAGCTCCTACAAATGCTTCTTTGTACTTTTTTCATTCTTCCTCCAAACCACCAACTTCTTCACTGAGCTCTTCATACTTAGCCGTCACCCGCTCCTTGTATTCAACAGCGACGTCGTCTTTGCACCTCCACCACTTAATAGTCCTGCGGCCCACAGTCTTAGTTTGTTTCTTCTTCTGTATTCGCACAACGAACACAACTGGCTTGTGCTGTGTCGTGACATGCTCTCCAGTCACAGCTTTACAATCCTTAATTTTCCATAGCTACTGCTTCCGGATTACCAGCAGATCTAATTCTGTCTGGTACTGTCCTTTCCTTTATGTGATCTTGTGGCTCTTTGGCCTCTGGAAGAAAGAGCTAGCCGCTGCTAACCCATTTCTTGCCACCAGCTCCACCAGAGCTAGACCCTCTCTATTCCTCGCTCCCCATCCATATCTGGCAACACTGTCCTGTCATCTGGTTCCACTACTCCAACATGTGCATTGAAGTCTCCCGCAATTAACAACATCACATCCAGTTCTACCAATCCCATCATCCTCTCCAAAGCATCCCTAAACTCCTCTTTCTCTGCCTCCATCCTTCTCGTCTTTGGCCCGTACACATTCATGACACACATCATGTGTTTCCTAACCATCATCCATCACTATGCACCCTTTCCATCTCTCCACTCTCACCACCGTCTTACTGACCTCTTCGGATACAATTATGCCTACCCTCTTCTTCCATCTCCTCCTGCGTGCAGTAGCTTGTACTCTCCCATCATCGTCCTTGCTCTGTCTCCTTCCACTTAGTTTCCTGGATGCATAAAACTTCCAGTTGTATTTTTTCCATCATTTCCACCACCTCGACTCTTTTCCCGCTTATCAGACTGCCTTATCAGACTGCCTTATCAGACTGCCTGGCTGGACTTCACATCTGGATCGCTGCCGGTCTGACGATTCCCTTGGTCTTCGCTGTCTTATCGCCGCAGCCAAGGTAGACGGCGCGTCGGTTACCCCGGACGCGGTAGCCCTCTCGGTCTACGCTGTCTTATCGCCGCAGCCAAGGTAGACGGCGCGTCGGTTACCCCGGACGCGGTAGCCATCTCGGTCTTCGCTGTCTTATCACCGCAGCCAAGGTAGACGGCGCGTCGGTTACCCCGGACACGGTAGCCCTCTCGGTCTACGCTGTCTTATCGCCCGCAGCCAAGGTAGACGGCGCGTCTGTTACCCGGTCACGGTAGCCCTCTCGGTCTTCGCTGTCTTATCGCCGTAGCCAAGGTAGACGGCGCGTCGGTTACCCCGAACACGGTAGCCCTCTCGGTCTACCATGTCTTATCGCCGTAGCCAAGGTAGACGGCGCGTCGGTTACCCGGTCACGGTGGCCCTCTCGGTCTACGCTGTCTTATCGCCGCAGCCAAGGTAGACGGCGCGTCGGTTACCCCGGACACGGTAGCCCTCTCGGTCTACGCTGTCTTATCGCCGCAGCCAAGGTAGACGGCGCGTCGGTTACCCGGACACGGTAGCCCTCTCGGTCTTCGCTGTCTTATCACTGCTGCCAAGGTAGACGGCGCGTCGGTTACCCCGGACACGGTAGCCCTCTCGGTCTTCGCTGTCTTATCGCCATAGCCAAGGTAGACGGGGCGTCGGTTACCCCGGACACGGTAGCCCTCTCGGTCTTCGCTGTCTTATCGCCGCAGCCAAGGTAGACGGCGCGTCGGTTACCCGGGACACGGTAGCCCTCTCGGTCTTCGCTGTCTTATCGCCGCAGCCAAAGGTAGACGGCGCGTCGGTTACCCCGGACACGGTAGCCCTCTCGGTCTTCGCTGTCTTATCGCCGCAGCCAAGGTAGACGGCGCGTCGGTTACCCGGGACACGGTAGCCCTCTCGGTCTTCGCTGTCTTATCGCCGCAGCCAAGGTAGACGGCGCGTCGGTTACCCCGGACACGGTAGCCCTCTCGCTCAACAATATTTATACCATCATTATATTTGGGACATCTTAGCCACTCGGCAGCACTGCCCTGGCTAACCTGGCTGCCCTGGCTAACCTGGCTGCCCTGGCTGACCTGGCTGCCCTGGCAGACCTGCTATTGCGGTTTTAAGTCAGAGGTTTCCTTCTCCTATGTAGGCTGGCGTTATGCATGAGTTAAGAACCTTTCCTTTTAGCTTTTGAGATATATGTCTATCTCCCATCACCCCTTCCACTTTCCTCCACGCACGCGCCCCAGCTTGTACTCTCCTGCGAATTTCCGTCTCCGTGCTACAATCCCCGCAAACCGCTCCACACAGATATACAAAACTGTCTCGTTGGTTCAGTTTCTTCCCATCCAGTCTTATGTCAAGATCTTTTTTCTGCTGCCCGACCC
The DNA here is from genome assembly GCA_963662155.1 of Lamellibrachia columna. Classification (NCBI taxonomy): domain Eukaryota; kingdom Metazoa; phylum Annelida; class Polychaeta; order Sabellida; family Siboglinidae; genus Lamellibrachia; species Lamellibrachia columna. Next base: position 2,040,321 of record OY759270.1, on the reverse strand, counting down.
AAAGCACCCCCGTCCCAACCCCTCCTGAAGGTCTGCCTCACTGTCCACTACTACTGCCAGGTCGTCGGCGTATAGCAACTTGCGGAGAACGTCCCTTGTACTCGCTTTCCTACTGTTCACTTCCACTACTGCAGTGAATAACAGTGGGCTCAAGGCACTCCCCTCTCTCAGGTCGACGTCCACCCTGAATTCCTCCGATATTCCCGATCCGCACACTACTCCCTTTTGTTTCTTCATGTGTGTCTTCGATCATCCTCACCTCCGAATCTGGGACACCCATCCACCTCAACGTGGCCGTGGCCATATCTCTCGGAATTGTGTCTTATGCCTGTTCAAGGTCTATGAATCCCAGAGCCATATTCTCCTGTCCCTCCAGTTTCTTTTCCACCAGTTGTCTCAAAGTGAACATCCCGTCCGCCGTACCTCTCCCTCTTCTGAAACATTGTTGTTCTTCTCTCATTTTACACTCCAATATCCTCCTTATTCTTCCATCAAGAATCCTCTCTAACATCTTCAGAAGTTGACTCAGCAACGTGGGTCGTGAACATGTATAAATTACAAAACATGATTAGGTGAATATTACAATACGGAATTGGTTTGTGGCAGAAGGACGCATCCAACAAGCTGGACTCCATCACACAGAGGCTGGCAAAGTTGCTCTCTAAGGTTTGATTTTGCAATTTGTGTTACAAGTTCAATGTTTGCAAAAATTTGCTTGTTTGAAAGTAATTTAAATATGGTCACAAATATAGTGCAAGTAATGAACAAGGTTATCAAGTCTATCTGTAACACCATCAACACGTGGAGAATATGGCTCTCAATAAGCCCAATTCACATGCTGAGTCTCTGAAAGTTTCATAGCATATTGCGAATGATTGTGAGATGTGCTGTCCGTGCAACACTTGACTAATCCTGACTTTGACTAGAGTTACTTCTACAAAGAGAATAGGCCTACACACGCACACACCCAACCGGAAACATTGACTAGAGTTACTTCTACAAAGAGAATAGGCCTACACACGCACACACCCAACCGGAAACGTTGACTAGAGTTACTTCTACAAAGAGAATAGGCCTACACACGCACACACCCAACCGGAAACATGTGTGGTTAGCACAATCTAAGTATCTGGCTTAGGTAAACTGATAACTTGTCAATGTTGCTGTAATGTCTAAACATGGTGCTCTCGCAGGAAAGGGGAATAGGCGAAGGAGAGAAACATTTCTTTTCTTTCAAGAATGTGTCTTTCTGCGGCTGTCATCCTCAGAACGACAGGTAGGGGCGACTCATACAATTCTGCTGAAACAGCGATATTAACATTATGCCATAAATCTAACACATGTTGATGGAAACCAAACAGACATTTGTGAAATTGGAAGGGTTTGTTTGTTTTTAGTCTTTCATTAACACATTGTAAACGTTTTATTACATGTAAAGAGTTTGCGAAATCTGATCTATGGGTACTTTATCTTCGATGTTTTGATCGACGGTTCAACATGTAAATTGTCCTCGTGACCTCGACGGACAACTGATGATGATGATGCATGGTGCTTTGTCAGGCAGACCGTTGCTAAACATGTTAAAACAGTGGTGTATCTTGGATTTCTCAAAGGGGGAGGCAAGCCAATTCACCATTGCTACCATGTAGGGACGCAACGGAAAAAATACGGAAAAAGACAAAACAATTAAGCCCAACGTCCGTCCCCCTAAAAACTCCACTATGTTAACATATGAAGTACAGCAAGTGTGTCAGTTTCTACTTTGTGCAACAGTGAACAGCTGATTTAACGAGTCGTTATTCTTCTGTTGTAGCTACTTCGCATTCATCACGAAGCATCCTCTTGAGATGAAGTTTGCATGTCACGTCTTTCTCGGCGAGGATTCTACAGAGTGCATCGCAGACACCGTCGGGTACGCTCTCTCACACTGCTTGTCATGTCACCTACTGCTCCAGAGGTATTGCATCCTCGAACTGTGATGACTGTAATCTCTCGTACTCGTATCTGATTTGTGCACATATGTATGTTGATGCAACTATCTGTGATTTGCTAAATGGGCGTGTTCAACATTATATTTCTGTACCAGACAGGAAGGCAGGCAGCCAACATTATATAACTATCAAATAAGGGTCCAGGAGAGGATAAGACAGAGCCGCTCTCACAGGAGCCACCCAAGTATAAAAAAACAAATCATAGCGTACACAAATAGTAGCACATCGGTAGACAGATTGACATACTCAAGGCTATATGCCATGTCCTTATTGGTGATTTGAATGGTTATCCATCCAAAGAGGTACAAAGACAAACTTATTCGTATTGGCTATTCACCCATATTGACAAATGCAACAATTTCGGAGTGTATATAAAGCTAGATATGTATGCAAATCAAATAATATTTAACGTAAACTAACACATTGTCTTCTTTCACCAGGAAAGCATTCCGGAGGTACTATCAGCAGTACATGGCATTTTCCCACCCAACAGAGGACATATACCTGGAGTGAACAACATACATGAAACTGCGATAGAAACTGTCTGTCACTAGCGACGAGAACGAATGTCATTACGTACTGATAGCAGATGGCCATTTTACCTGTAGGCCGCCATCTCTGTGGTGTCGACGAGGATGTCTGTCTGCTCTCACAGTTCACCTGTATTTCATGTTGACAATCTGTGATTGTCAAGCCGATGTATATGTATAGGGTATATTATATCAATGGTGTATACATTAAACGATGGAGACAAGGACCGGTCTCGACGGGGGGGGGGTACAAGTCTTTGTAGCATGTTACATGTCATTATTCATCTCGTGGACACCGACTCGTAGCAGGAAAACAGAGGCAAACAAAGAACAACAAACACTGATCAGCGAAACCCTTCGCGTTGAAGTGGCTGACCTTCCATTCCTAATGAACAACCGAGTGTTTGGAAACGTTTGAAAGCTCGTCAATGCCCCGGATCCGGCCGACCGATGATGGTGATGATGATGATGATGATGATGATGTATCGATATACAATTGCAACAAACTGCAACAAACACAGTTCTTTCTGCGGATACAAAAGTGGGACTCATTTTAGGAGAGTCGAGGTTTATATTCAACTTCAATCGCAATGCAGCATTCCACAGCCTGGTGTCACGTGGCATGCCTGTGAAGGCTTCTTCGTGACTTCCCGGTTGTTTCCGGCCGACTCCTTTCCTCGTTGGACGTTTTTCAATAGGAACCCTCCACGAACATACTTTCGTGATCTTAGCCCTGTGGTAAAATCGCAGGTTAGCGGGTGTGTGGTGCGTGTCCACGTTTCTAACCAGCTTATTACTGCGGAGGAACTTTACGCAATGTCTTCTACATACCGTGTCTGTATATTTGTTCATATGTGATAATGAAATAATCGCTGCACTGCCGGTTGGATCGGACGTGTTCAGAAACATTGATTAAGAAGTATTATAATGAATCCCAATGGTGTCTCCAAAGATGTTGTAGCTGTGCAGTTTTCACGAACTTGTTCTATGCTTATTACAAAATAGTACTTTGAGACAGAACGAGATCATTTGATCATAACATATCCAGCTTTCTGGGCTCCCTCCTGTACACATTCGGAAACACAACAACCTTGAAACCCATCGATTTATATTGCCTCTCTTCAAAACAACAACTTCCTATGAAAAACGCGTGCTACATTGCTTTGTGATGATTTATTTTGTTAAAATGATTCAAACTCGACAACTAGGTTTGTTGATGTGTTGTTCATTCTGCGATGCCGCTACGCTTTGGTTGCGTTTGCTCGTGCGAATTATTGTTAGTCGAAGGGTAAGTGAAATGCAACATATTGTGATATCGCATTGTATTATTACAAGTTGGCGACTTATAATAACTGCAACAGTCCGACAGCTGAACTACATTGCCTATGGTGACATGACGAATTCATATATTAGATGAATTACTGGACACACGTATCTGTGCTATATACCATGTGTATAATACTTGTTGCATCTATTAAAATTGTTTATTTGGGAGCCATAAAACTCAACAAACATAAGATTGCACGTTTTACTGTTGTTAGCAAAATCTCTTATTCAGCGTCTGTAAAACCTGGCACTGAAAGGTTTGAAGTAGAATTTGTTGAAAGGAAATTGATTGGAATGAACTCGAGATGATAAACCAACACTGACTGCAGCACTGCATGTTCTACATAGATGTGTAAGGCATGTGTGCTGTCAATCTGAAACAATGGCCCGCAGCAAGACTAACCATATAGGCAGACAGTCTTCACAGGCAGAGGAATCAACAACAGAGTAAACAACTAAATACAGCTTAATAGTTTATAAGATGCTGTTTTATTGCTTGAAACACATTAGCCATGTTAATTTATGTTGAAACTTATTCATTACCGTTTATTCAGCTATAAATACAAATATCTGTGTGTTACTAATATTCACACGTTTGTGCACATAATATTTAAATAAATTATGAAAATACTGTAGACAATAATATTTGAAGCAGTATTTATCTAAAGCCAACCACCCCATGATCTCGTTAACCTTTCCTCGGTTATTTAAATCACCAAGTTACAAAATAAAAGTTTAATTGGAAACAGCAAACTGCCAATTACATGGTGTACATTCTAATCAACCAGCATTTGAATGCAAGTATTTTTTACACAAATCTTGTAAATACCGTCATTACAAGTTTGATTTTCAACCCAACACAACATGCTAATAATTATTACCGCAAACATAATTATGTACACATAACTGTAACATAGTACACACGACAAAGCATCACATCAATTATACGTAGCATATTAACCAAACACAGGAATGATTGAACATTGACTAGTAGAGAGAAGTCCATGCTCTGAAATACTTTACTCACAATTATGTGTCAACAAGCACACAAACATTGACGATCTTTATCAGTGACAGTCCAACTCCGGACCTCATGGAGAGAGGAGAGCAACAAACGAGATGTTGTTACAGAGATCAAAAAGATGTGAGACCGTGTTTGCATTTCAGTTAACACAAGTTAAAAACATTATTCAGTTGAATCAGGCAAAGTACTGCTTGATATATGCACACACCACAATAATTTATCTTGCTATGTTTAGATACTTCTCTCTGTTTTAACTAGATAATACATATACATTTTTATTACTTTTCAAAACCAAAGTTGCTGAATACAAAAGGAAGAGAACCAATCAGGGAATGCAGAGTTAAGTTGGCAAATCTTCAACTAGTGGTAAGTAATGTTTCTAAAAACTTAATCTCATCACATCTCCATATTCATATCTTCTATTATGAAAGATAGAGATAAGGTGGTGGGTCCAGCAAAAGTTTCGCAACACACCTGTGCAGTTACAATCATCTTGGAAGTGAAACACTTCTAGATGTTTCATTCCTAATTAAATTACAGTTCTGAAATCAGTGTGATTGTGTATTTGTGTGCACATGTTGTGTGTGTGTGTTCATGTATTGTGCATATGTGCGTGTGTGGCTATACATGTCTAGTTTAGAATACTGTGCAGTCATGCATGTCTAGTAAATAGTGTGTGCTGCTAAGTGTGTCTAGTCATGAATGATATGTGCAACCATGTGTGTCTAGTTGAGCATGGTGTGTGCTGCTATGCGTGTCTGACCATGCGTGTCTAGTTGAGCATGGTGTGTGTGTCGTAGATGTGTCGTCTCTGTTCCTGCACTGTTCCCTTCCACTTCTGTTGTTCACCGTGCACCTTCTGCACCTCGTGTTTCACTCGAGTCATTAGTGCTACTGGCCGCTGCCTGGTGGCGCTCTCTTCCTCCATCGATATCTGACGAGACATGCTCGATGAATCCTGCAGAAATAAAAACCTGGTATATTTCATATATTATAACTGCTAATGTCCAATTAGTAATTGGCCTACGAATCAACGTTCATATTCATAGGTGGAGCAACTTTAATAGTTTCCACTTTAATTTGGATTAAATAGCATCCTGTTCAGAGGAGAGAGGTTAGAGGGAAGATAAATGATGACATGTAAACATTTAGCATGCATGTTGTATAATTTTTTTCACACATGCAGTTATTTTTATTTTCAAATGCACAGCAAGTTACTGAACTTAAAAGTTAATATAACGTAATGTTACACTCCAGAAATCAATGTTAGGCTAACAAAAATGTAGCTGTTTTACACAATGTTGAAACAAAAACATATATAAAAGACAGAAAAACGTATTAGATATTCCAGAATAATTAGTAGCATGTTCTTAAAATTGGAATATATATGTCAGAAAATTAGACTAAAAACCTGTCTATGTTGAGATTCTACATATACAGTCAGTATGTGAATTGAAGCAGTCACAAGACAGCTATATGTTGTGACACGTACAAGCACATATATGCGTAGAAGCAAACTGGGATTAATAGTGGTGAGTTACACGTGTAGAGCATGCAGCTTGCCTTTATCACAACTATCAAGCATGCTGACTAGCATCTCACATGAAGCACTTGACTACTTACTAAGTCGTACAACTAACAGCATTAGAGAAATACCACTCGACAGTTTCAGGAAACACTATTTGTATTAAAATAAATGTCAGGACCTTCACCAATAGAAGCAGTACTTCAGTTAGCCTGCAGTGTCTCGCTCTCTCTCCCTCTCTCACAGACGCACTCTCTCCATGTTGCATTTTTATTTTGACTGTTATTTTAATATGATTCCTGTGAGCCAACAAGAATGCTACTATAGGCTTGCTGAAACTTTATGCTGGCTGAAATTGCAAGTTGCAAAATATTGCTCTAGGTACTAGGTGGTGCTGAAACTTTCAACAGGAATTATGGCAATAAATAATGATGGAATATTGTCATTATTATTAAATGTTCTTTAGTTAATTCACAGCCAGTGCTGCTAGCTGTGATGTCACATGTTAGTTTCTGAGACAAGCCTGTCTTAGCTGCCACCGTTAGCCACCAAATGTCTTTACAAAGCTTAGTATCATACATACGGCTGACTCAGTAATGACTGGTTCTTCCAACTCAAAAGTACCATAAGTACCATAATCATCGTCCTCAGCCTCAAACAGAACCACAGCACTTATAACCACAGCGCAAATCATAAAACACAAAATGGTTGCACCACTTGTTATAGCGATATATTGCACCACTTTGTTATAGCGATATATTGCACCACTTGTTATAGCGATATATTGCACAGCTGAACTTGAGAAGCTGCCATTTATTACAATCTACAATCTGTTCTGCCACAAAGACAGGCCACATAAAAGGCACCTGTGCTGCACAAATACTGTCTAAAACCATCGCTGCAATATGTCACGGTGATGTCACTTGCAATAGAACTGGTCCTGTCATTGAGGTGACAAAAAGACAAGATAAAATGGTTAAAAAATAAATTGCAAGTTACAAAATGTTGTCTTAGCTGAGGTTGTGATTTCCTCCAAATTAGTCATTATTCTTTCAAATGTAATAATTAAGAAACTGAAAATCTCACGCAATACCATAATTAGGACAATAAAAATTCTATCATCTGTTCTAGCAAATTTGAGCATTTCTGCATTTAAAACAAAGCCTATTGAAATGACCGCCAATCATAGAAAGATGATGATGCTAACATTAACCAGCTCCTTGTCGAAGTGAAACAGCTCATGACAGCCACCTGTCTGTGACAACAACATGCCCGTTTGGCTTGGAAAACACCATTTCAACTCAAGCACAGACAAAAATCTTAGCATGTAGGAGACATGAGAGGCTGCACCTCTTTGGTCAAATGCTAGATCCACCCTTGTACACACTAACACATTCTAGGAAGTAGGCACCACATCTCATTATATAAAATGTGTCTCAACATACTAGTATGACAGCTGCACCTAGTACAAGCTGTATGTTTAATACTGTCCAGTATAAGATGTCCCACTGTCAAGTCTCTACAAGACACTCCCATTATCACTACAATTATCACTACAATTTGTCCTGATTACAACTTCTAGTTGTATTGTTTAGAAAAAACATAGTGTTGTAAACATGTAAAAACAATGTTAGATATTATTGTAATTATAATTATTCAGCCAACTGCATTATAAGGCTGTGTTAATTACATCCTCTGAGCCTCCAGCTTCCGTATCCCAGCATCACTCCGTATCCCAGCATCACTTTGTATCTCTGATAGCTGTGATGTCACATGTTAGTATCCAAGACAAGCCTGTTTTAGCTGCCACCATCAGCCACCAAGTGTCTTTACAAAGCTCAGTATCATACATACGGGTGACTCAGTAATGACTGGTTCTTCCAACTCAAAAGTACCATAAGTACTACAATCCCAATCATCATCCGCCTCCAACAGAATCACAACATGTGTGCAATATCATAACTACAGCATAAACAATAAACCAAGGACAGAAGCATTTTGTCATAAACACTGCACAGTCAAGACTGAGGCACAGCCAGGTATTCTTGTTATTTCTTACACCATATTGTGCACATGGGAAGGCCACATAAAGACACTTCTGGAGGCACAGTCTGTAAACTGTTTGTCATGTTGATGTCACTTGCAGTAGAACTGGTCCTGTAAACTGTGTGTCATGTTGATGTCACTTGCAGTAGAACTGGTCCTGTAAACTGTTTGTCATGTTGATGTCACTTGCAATATAACTGGTCCTGTAAACTGTTTGTCATGTTGATGTCACTTGCAGTAGAACTGGTCCTGTAAACTGTGTGTCATGTTGATGTCACTTGCAATAGAACTGGTCCTGTAAACTGTTTGTCATGTTGATGTCACTTGCAATAGAACTGGTCCTGTAAACTGTTTGTCATGTTGATGTCACTTGCAGTAGAACTGGTCCTGTAAACTGTTTGTCATGTTGATGTCACTTGCAATAGAACTGGTCCTGTAAACTGTTTGTCATGTTGATGTCACTTGCAGTAGAACTGGTCCTGTAAACTGTTTGTCATGTTGATGTCACTTGCAATAGAACTGGTCCTGTAAACTGTTTGTCATGTTGATGTCACTTGCAATAGAACTGGTCCTGTAAACTGTTTGTCATGTTGATGTCACTTGCAATAGAACTGGTCCTGTAAACTGTTTGTCATGTTGATGTCACTTGCAATAGAACTGGTCCTGTAAACTGTTTGTCATGTTGATGTCACTTGCAGTAGAACTGGTCCTGTAAACTGTTTGTCATGTTGATGTCACTTGCAATAGAACTGGTCCTGTAAACTGTTTGTCATGTTGATGTCACTTGCAGTAGAACTGGTCCTGTAAACTGTTTGTCATGTTGATGTCACTTGCAATAGAACTGGTCCTGTAAACTGTTTGTCATGTTGATGTCACTTGCAATAGAACTGGTCCTGTAAACTGTTTGTCATGTTGATGTCACTTGCAATAGAACTGGTCCTGTAAACTGTTTGTCATGTTGATGTCACTTGCAATAGAACTGGTCCTGTAAACTGTTTGTCATGTTGATGTCACTTGCAATAGAACTGGTCCTGTAAACTGTTTGTCATGTTGATGTCACTTGCAATAGAACTGGTCCTGTAAACTGTTTGTCATGTTGTCAAGATTGTTTGTCAAGATGCTCGATTGTCATCTCATAATAAATGCTACATTACACATGAGGACAACCTGCTGTCAACAGGTGTTATCTAGACAGAAAGTCAGTACATACTACCTGCTACACATGCCACCTCATGGTGGCGGACTAGACATGCAGCATGCATTCTTTGTACACATGCAGCAGCGTCACATTAAATGAATGTCACATTCGTATTGACAACTATGATAGAACAGTGACACAAACAAAAGCACCGACTCATTGATACTCAGTAATATGTAGTGATTCACTAACATTCATTAATGTGCAGTGACACTCTGACACTCTGTAATGTGCAGTGATTCACTGACACTCAGTAATGTGCAGTGATTCACTGACACTCAGTAATATGCAGTGATTCACTGACACTCAGTAATGTGCAGTGATTCACTGATACTCAGTAATGTGCAGTGTTTCACTGACACTCAGTAATGTGCAGTGATTCACTGACACTCAGTAATGTGCAGTGATTCACTGACACTCAGTAATGTGCAGTGATTCACTGACACTCAGTAATGTGCAGTGACTCACTGACACTTAGAAATGTGCAGTGATTCACTGACACTCAGTAATGTGCAGCGATTCACTGGCACTCTGTAATGTGCAGTAATTCACTGGCACTCAGTAATGTGCAGTGTTTCACTGACACTCAGTAATGTGCAGTGATTCACTGGCACTCAGTAATGTGCAGTGTTTCACTGACTCTCAGAAATGTGCAGTGATTCACTGACACTCAGTAATGTGCAGACAAACACAAAAACAAACAAAATTAACAGTATATAAAAACAGCACACTGACAACAGTGTGAGGGACGACTAGAACACCGCTCAAAGGACATCTACGTGGAAAGCAATCGACACGGTGCAATAACAGAACAATTACCCCATCTAGTGTCAGACCACGGTATTCTTCTGACCCACGCAAAATTCTCATTTCCTAAAAAGTAATCATCAGTTTGATCCCATAAGGACAGCGTGAAGGCAGGTATACCAGAGACTGACCATCTATAGTCAACCAGCTGGACATGTGAAGGCAGGTATACGTGAGTGACCAGAGACTGACCATCTATAGTCAACCAGCTGGACATGTGAAGGCAGGTATACATGAGTGACCAGAGACTGACCATCTATAGTCAACCAGCTGGACATGTGAAGGCAGGTATACGTGAGTGACCAGAGACTGACCATCTATAGTCAACCAGCTGGACATGTGAAGGCAGGTATATGTGAGTGACCAGAGACTGACCATCTATAGTCAACCAGCTGGACATGTGACCAGAGACTGACCATCTATAGTCAACCAGCTGGACATGTGAAGGCAGGTATACGTGAGTGACCAGAGACTGACCATCTATAGTCAACCAGCTGGACATGTGAAGGAAGGTATACGTGAGTGACCAGAGACTGACCATCTATAGTCAACCAGCTGGACATGTGAAGGAAGGTATACATGAGTGACCAGAGACTGACCATCTATAGTCAACCAGCTGGACATGTGAAGGCAGGTATACATGAGTGACCAGAGACTGACCATCTATAGTCAACCAGCTGGACATGTGAAGGCAGGTATACGTGAGTGACCAGAAACTGACCATCTATAGTCAACCAGCTGGACATGTGAAGGCAGGTATACATGAGTGACCAGAGACTGACCATCTATAGTCAACCAGCTGGACATGTGAAGGCAGGTATACGTGAGTGACCAGAAACTGACCATCTAGTCAACCAGTTGGACATGTGAAGGCAGGTATACGTGAGTGACCAGAGACTGACCATCTATAGTCAACCAGCTGGACATGTGAAGGCAGGTATACGTGAGTGACCAGAAACTGACCATCTATAGTCCACCAGTTGGACACGTGTTGTAGGTGACTCCCACAGGTGGCGTTATTAAATCAATGCAATTACAAATGTGTAAATTGCACAGTGGAACGCTGCGGTTGTGCAGTCATCTTGCTGCCAAAATCAACTTTGCATGCACATAAACTGTCTGCCAACATCTCCATAAACTGTCTGCCAACATCTCCATAAACTGTCTGCCAACATCTCCATAAACTGTTTGTCGACATCTCTATAAACTGTCTGCCAACATCTCCATAAACTGTCTGCCAACATCTCCATAAACTGTTTGTCGACATCTCTATAAACTGTCTGCCAACATCTCCATAAACTGTCTGCCAACATCTCCATAAACTGTTTGTCGACATCTCTATAAACTGTCTGCCAACATCTCCATAAACTGTCTGCCAACATCTCCATAAACTGTTTGTCAACATCTCCATAAACTGTCTGCCAACATCTCCATAAACTGTTTGTCGACATCTCTATAAACTGTCTGCCAACATCTCCATAAACTGTTTGTCAACATCTCCATAAACTGTCTGCCAACATCTCCATAAACTGTTTGTCAACATCTCTATAAACTGTTTGTCAACATCTCTATAAACTGTTTGTCGACATCTCTATAAACTGTCTGCCAACATCTCCATAAACTGTCTGCCAACATCTCCATCAACTGTTTGTCAACATCTCCATAAACTGTCTGCCAACATCTCCATAAACTGTTTGTCAACATCTCCATAAACTGTTTGTCAACATCTCCATAAACTGTCTGCCAACATCTCCATAAACTGTCTGCCAACACCTCCATAAACTGTCTGCCAATATCTCCATAAACTGTCAGCCAACATCTCCGTAAACTGTTTGTCAACATCTCCATAAACTTTCTGTCAACATCTCCTTAAAACACTGGACCTATTGTTCCTTGTAAATTAGGGTCTAATTTTCTCTCTTCAACATGAACACTGGAGACTGAGAAAGCGCATCAACATAACGTAACATTCATCAAAAACAGTGATACATAGGTAGTATCTTTGTGGATCAAATTTACACATCTTTCACAGGATTGGAAGCAACGTGTGATTGATGTAGTAAAGATGAAGGGAGATAGTTACCATATTCACCTCAACGTTGTGATGTTCCTGGTAGGTGTAGGGTCTGCGAGTCATGAGTGGGTCGAGACAGAGAAGGAAGATCATGTAGAGGAAGAGTAGGGAGACGACACAGACAATAAGGATGACCGTCACCTAGAGTGTGCAACAAACAAACACATCGGCAAAGTGGACAGACTCAAACTTTAAATATCAATTATTTTATTAAATGTATATTTTTTGTGATAGCCAATATTGTAGAGTTCATGGATCTAAAAACCAAACATCAACTGAAATTGTTGCAAAAAGATATCACATACACAGTTGACACACATTATTTTGTCAAATAAATGCAATAAAAGATACATTTGATTTTATATAATCAAATAAAACTTGAATACATCTATTAGCTTACCTACATGGTACACCCATTGCAATTACTTAATATGACACGATACAGCTGTAGCTCTCATTCAAATAGATCCACTCACAAATGTAACATGAGTAACCAAAATAGCTATATTTCCTCTCTGTCCTCCGTTTATTTTCCTACCATGAAATATACTACGCATGTTGAAATTGTTACACAACAGTGACATGAAACTTGGTAGTGAAACATAAAAATTATAACATGAGCTGGACTTTACTGGAAATAGCCAAACCAGAGAGATAGCACTTATTATGCAAGATAAATAATAATAATAATAATGTTTTAATTCAGACAAAAGTCCATAGATCATGGAATAAAATGGCTAAGGCCCTAAATACAATCATATATCATGGGATAAAATGGTTAAGGCCCTAAATAAAGCTGATGTTGCTAACAGCTTCGGCCATTTAAGTTTTCCATTACTTTATGGAATAGAGTGAACATACTGTGAAATAGGAGACTAAAAAATTTACATTACTCCAATTTTTTTTATTTATTAACTCATTACCTTGATACGACTTTAATTTGGATGGTAATTTACCCAGTAGATTTGTGTGGAGCCATTTTTCTATAAAATATAGTTTTAGGTATTGATAAATAGTGAACAATTTGTAACGCGAGTAACCGTTATGCGAGTAACTGATTATTTGGCAACCATAAGTTTATTAATTATGCATTTCCAAGAAAATTAATATTTATGTATGCTCACTTTAAAAACAGTTTGCCTGAGGATGGAAATACTATCACTGGGAGACAAGTCTCATGTCAGAAAAAACATTTTGAATGGATATTTATGCACAATATCTGGAATATTAATTAGTAATTAACTACAGTAACTAACAAAGCAATGCTATCATCTGATATCACACTAAAACTTTGAAATTAAAATTGTATCAACATTTTTGTGAGGCCAATAAAGCCCCCAGATGCAGTGAACGCTGGGGTTTACATAGTCATATATTAACATTTAATGGAGATTAAACACAGAGAAAAGTACAAATTAATCTGCCCTCAGCTGTACTGAGTCACTTGTGAAATTGAAGTCATGTTTGTGTTACTGTACCTTGAAGTCATGTTTGTGTTACTGTACCTTGAAGTCATGTTTGTGTTACTGTACCTTGAGGTCATGTTTGTGTTACTGTACCTTGAAGTCATGTTTGTGTTACTGTACCTTGAAGTCATGTTTGTGTTACTGTACCTTGAGGTCATGTTTGTGTTACTGTACCTTGAGGTCATGTTTGTGTTACTGTACCTTGAGGTCATGTTTGTGTTACTGTACCTTGAAGTCATGTTTGTGTTATTGTACCTTGAAGTCATGTTTGTGTTACTGTACCTTGAGGTCATGTTTGTGTTACTGTACCTTGAAGTCATGTTTGTGTTACTGTACCTTGAGGTCATGTTTGTGTTACTGTACCTTGATAGTGGTTGTGTTTCGCCGCTGCCACTGACACTCGCAGTGATCACAGATGTTGGTGCTTGCTTCTCGTACTTCCTCCGAGACAACATTCTTACACTTGCTGCAAACACACGGATAGCATTCTGATCTTATGTGTGGCCAAATGAATACTTTGTACCAGATGTCTACACATTTACTGTATCCGACTTACTGAAATGAAAAAATTTCAAGGCATCTCCTCTTATAAGCGTACACCAAATTTGTTTTCTCTAGACAATAAGGTAACTGTTTAACACTAGTGGTGTCATTTGGTGACTAGTGTAGAACAACTGAAAAGTAGTACCAACTGTTAACACCAGATGGCACCACTTTTTAGTCGTTCCACACTAGTCAAATTACAATTATAGATCCTGCTGATTAAAAAAGTATATGTTAATTAGGGCAGGTCGAATACGGTACGTCTGTTTTCACCACCTTAATTTCTTATAAGTCACTATGTTTAAATCATTAGACAATGGCTGACCCCTAAATATAAGCCCATCTCTCAAACTGGCTTTATTCTAGAGAAAGGTAATAATATCTAAATTACATTATTGCAGATATTGACCATCTTACATGTGCGGAAATTAAATTACAATAATAAAAGTATATAATATTAAACTATTATTACAACTCATACTGTGTTGAATTATAATAAATTATGAATGCAATTGGTTATCCTTATATATACGTTGTGCTCATGGTAGCAGAGTACATGTTTACCATCTCTCTGGCTCTCTGAAGGAATGGACAAAGACTCTGTTGCTCATGTGTGTGGTGTTGTTGTTACTGTGAAGCTCCACCGACGGGCAGACGCATTTACATCGCACGTCCTCATATTGACACTAAAACAGGCCGCACAGACATTATATTTAGAGTTCCACAGATTTCCCAGACACAAGTCATTTACATCGCAAATCCTCGTGTTGGCTTTGACTTAGTCATAGGCAAGTGTCCAACAAGTGTTCAACTTACCTTATCAGATATTTGTCAATGTTATGTTCAAAATACCTGCATTGTTAGTAGAATTAAAGTTATATAGTAACCGGTGTATTTTCACTTCATGCCAGATTTTGCCTCGCTGGATCTCACGAGACATCTTTCATATATCTAGTTCAACGTAAATTGCCAGGTGGCCTTACTGCTATGACACATGGGTGCATTCTGTAGATGCACTATATTATGGAACTAGTCGTAATAACTGCAGGAAAGTAATCAAACAGCCCCATGATTTTTATACATTTAATGTGCTGAGTATTATGATAGAGTGAGGATTTTTGAAGACGCTCTTTCTTTTAAGGGAATTTTCTGCACTAGCCTCACTTTGAGAAAAGCGTATTTCAGTTGGTAAATATTGATGAGTAATTCACTCAAACCAACTTTTCTAACAACTTGTTTGCACTTGATCTAGATGAAATAACTGCAAAACTTTCTTCAGATTTCTTTAAAAATGGCATATTATATTACATATGACAAATGACACACCGACCAGTATACAGTCAGATTCCATCAAATTGTAAACCGGTCTTTTAGAACAAGGTCAATCGATGGAGAACAATTACAGGCATTTATCAATACATTAGCAATTATGAAATGGGATGAAATATTAAACAATGATGATATTAATTCAAGCTATAAGAAGTTCATAGAAATGTAAAAAAATATTTATGAGGTTAGTTTTCCTGTTAGAATTATTTCTCGAAAGGATAAAAGGCAACATAAACCATGGATGATTTCCGGATAAAAAAAATGCATGTAAGAAAAATAATATACTGTACAAACGTTTCCAAAAAAAAAGAAGCGATGTTGCTGAAGTTAGATATAATTCATATAAGAATAAACTCACATCTATCTAGAGACAATGTGAGAATGAGTATTACTCTAACCTGTTAGAAGAAAGTAAACAAAATATTAAGGAAACATGGAAAATCATTAAGAAATTATTGAATAAAAAATCTACAAAAAATTCATCTTATCCATCTGAATTTAAGAACAATGGGTCAACTATTTCAGGGAATAGGAATATTGCAGAACATTTCAAACAGTTCTTTGTTAACATAGCACCAACATTAGCTAAAAGTATACCGTCATGTAATTCAAATTATAAGTCTTTCTTAGGTGACAGAGTGGAAGAAACAGTATTTTTGAATCCAGTCTCTGATGATGATTTATTAACTACTGTGCATAAATGTTAAAGTAAAGCATCTAAAGGTTATGATGGCATTGATATGAATTTAGTAAAAAAAATTATTCCTTTTATATTAGTTCCATTAAAGCATATATGTAATTCTTCATTAGAACAAGGTGTGTTTCCAGATGATATGAAAATTGCCCGAGTGATTCCTTTATTCAAATCAGGGGACGACCAAACTGTCTCCAATTATAGGCCTATACCTATACTACCTCAATTTTCTAAGATTCTAGAAAACATATTCAACAGCAGGATAATGAATTTTCTAAATGCAAAACAAGTATTGTATTTCTGCCAGTATGGTTTTAGGAAAAATATGTCCCCTTCCATGGCAATTATGGACTTAGTGGAGGAAATTAGAAATGCAGTGGATAAGGGAAAGCTTACCATTGGTGTTTTTATTGATTTAAAGAAAGCTTTCGACACTGTGGATCACAGAATTCTTGTTGATAAACTTGATCATTATGGTGTTAGGGGTGTAGCCAAACAATGGCTCAGTAGTTATTTAGGTAACAGGAAACAGTATGTATGTTTCAATGGTATGAATTCCAGCTATTCTACTGTTACTTGTGGTGTACCATAAGGGTCAATTCTAGGGCCAACTCTTTTTATTATGTATGTTAATGACATATGTAATGTTTCTTCACACTTAAAGTCCATACTGTTTGCTGATGCCACCAGTTTTTTTGTTGAAGGATATGATTTGTTGAAAATGTGTACAAATGTGTCAACTGAAATGAACAAACTATATACATGGTTTAAAGTAAACAAGCTCTCACTTTATTTATAAAAAACAAATTTCATGGTTTTCGGACACACAAATGCCCCATGTGCATATAATATCTCCATGGACAATATTAAAATTTAACAAGTAAATTGTATTAAGTTCCTTGGAATATATATTGATTGTAAATTCACATGGTCTCAACATGTGAATACTATACATACTAAAATTGCAAAGAATCTTTCAGTAATGCGTCGTGTTAAATGGCTGTTGAATGGGACTGTTCTGTACACTTTATATTGTTCACTTGTACTAACTTATATCAGCTACTGTTGTGAAATATGGGGGAACACTTACAAAAATAGAATTCAGCCAATGTATATATTACAGAAACGTGCAATCAGAATGTGTGGTCAATTGGAATACAGAGCTCACTCTAAGCCAGCTTTCACTAAATTTAATGCACTTACTATTTTTGACCTGATTGATTTTAAATCCATGGTCATAACGTTCAAAATATATAACAAATTAATGCCAAATAATTTTCTTTCTTGTTTTAAAATGGTACATACCACTCATCCTCACAATACACGCCAAGAAAATAACTTTGAAACTAAGTATTGCAGAACAACATTGAAATCTATGTGTATCAGTGTGAAAGGTGCAAATATACGGAATTGTTTAAATAAGAATATTAAACATTGCACTAATGTCTTTGCATTTAAGAAAAGGTACAGATCACTATCGGTCAGTAAATACAATTTATAGTCTTCTTTTAATTTACATTACATTTTTTGCGACTACTTTCTAATCTTAATCGTGTGTAAAATTTATTTAGATTAATTATATTTATTTCATCTGTAAAATTATCTATAAATTCATGTCTGTATTATGAAATGGGAAATGCTTTTTATAAGTATTACATTTCTTGCATTTCCCTTCAACATTTCAGTGTATGTTTTCAGTATGTATTACAGGGTATAGCAGCTTAATGCTGCTATATATTATATACATGTTGTTGAAATGTTGAATAAAATTCAATTAAATTAAATTCCGGACAATGTCAGCTGAGTGAGTAGACTTTGTTTATATCCTAGTTAGTTTTTGGTGACATGAGTTTGTTAAAGAATGCTAGTGTCTTGCCTAAGTGCCAGTGTATTGCCTAACTGAGGCGGATGTGGCAGTGCTGTCAGTGTCGGTGACACTGACAGTGTCACTGCCACTGCCTGGCTAGGCAGGCTCGTCCGCCCCATTCTTGGTCTCTGGGGCGGGCGTCCGAAGAGGGATTTGTCAACTCGCCGATTTGGGCTTTCCGTAGCCAAATGGCTACGGAACTAATAGCTGAAGTTTTAAAACCAATACGCACTAACCGTTTCACATATGTATTCTGTGGCATACAACCAACACTTGGGCGTCAAAAAACTTTAAAAATGTGCAAATAATTATTTATGAGTACATTTATCGGTCACACAGAAAAGATTTCATAAATAGCCGCCATACTGTGAACGTGATGTTGCCTTTGGGTCACATGATCAAACGCGATTTCGTGTAGAATGAGGCCAGAGTGGGCCAGCAGCACAGACATAAATAAAACACCCGTTAATAAGTCAGTAGTTTATAGGGGGATGGTTAATGATGTAACGCTATGGTCAGTAGATGGCCATTCTTAGCGTGACCTTATATAGATCTACGTGAATCCCGTTTGGTAATCTCGCTCACAACAACATCCGGTTATATACAAATGTTGACAAGCACATGCGTTCTGACAAAAAGGTAATAATTTCACACTTTTACATGGTTATTGTCAGGTAACTTTAGTGATATACATATAAGAATCATTAGAATGCATACAGACACGAAAGACGTGTTTATTGCTCTGTTTATGGCATTTTTGTAAGGTTTCACGTTTCATGAAAATGCGTATGATTTCGCCGAACGAGATCTTCGCCTATACAACAGCAACAGCCAGAAAAAAAATGGTATGGGGTGCTGATTTGACGATCAGAAACAGCGAAAGTTTACCTCCTGCTACAAACTGTCGACGATACCCGCCATTTAGACAACTTAAAACACCCATTTGGGCATCAACACAGCACATACTTACTTCAACAAGTGTAAATAAAACTACGAAAGGCAACGCAGTAAACCATTTCATCCTGCAGACTTTTACAAAACACGGAGCCATTACGTTGTAACGTAAGTGGGTTGAAATTGATGTCGCAACAACAACACTTCGCCATTTTGATAAAGATGCTGATATAATAACAAACTTGCATTTGCTGCAACACATTTTGTTTACCTTGAAGAAGTTATTGTAAGAAACAATAATAGTTAAATGATTTACTAATGTCGCAAATACAATTTTATAATTTGAAGTACGAAACTAAAAAAAAAAAAAATGCTACACTCGGTACGTGAAAGATTCTGTACCGCCATTTGAAAACAAATGTTTGAGTCGCCGACAAGACAAAAACGTGTACAGACAGTGCTCTTTGTGAATCATTGTCAGTGACAATCTGTCGTTACGCCCTACTTACAATTCTGTTATCCTTGTGAAATTATAGTGGTGAGGATTGTGTAGTCAAGTGAATACAGTCACAACATACTAGAAAAGTAGGATTTTTGTTCGTTGCCAGCGCATTTCTTGGTTTGTTGCGCGGCAGCCTCTGCAATTTCTGCGTACAAAAAAGTTTATGAATGTCTACTATAGTAGCCAGTAATTATACTACAGACAGCCCTTTCGTTGCTATTGATCATTTAATGTTGGTCAAAGTTGTTTTGGATTAAATTATTTTGTCTGATATGGAAACTTTCTTCCATGCAATGGTAAGCCACAGCCCAGGTGCATTCTATGGCTACGCCGCACGCCTATATTCGGTGTGTGTGCACATGTGTTAAAGGGGTGTCGGATGTTTCGGCCCATGGGCCGAACCATCAAACGGCGCGACCAGTGAACCGTGAAGTGTTTTCGCTCGCATGGGCCATCCGTGAATGCAACTGGACCACTCGGGTTCCGTGGGCCGAAACGACTAACGAATTGTAACTGTTTGTGTTGTCATTGTGTTTTCGAACCAATATTACTTATTTATACGTTTGCTAGTTTCAGCTGTTTGCTTGTTTTAGCTAAATGTTCTACGCTACATTATTATTGTTTTCGAATATTAATTAATAATATACATATATTATTAATTAATATTAAAGTCAATATTAATAATATATATGTATGTATATATATATATATATTCATTAATATTGACTTTAATATTAATTAATAATATATATATACACGGTGCTATTACACATTTAACCTTTGTCTATGAAATATCAAAAACAATCTTCAAATGCAACCATCAGTCACCCAAAAATATGTTTACGCAGTCCAGCAACATGTCACATGAAAACGGATGGAATTTCTTTCTTTATTAACAACTACCAATACATAATTTTCCAACACTACTACAACACGACATATATATATATACATGTTTTACATACACACACACACACACAAATCAAACTCAAAAAACAAGTTTGGATATTTCAAGATAACAATTTCATCGTATTTCAGTTTGAATCATTTATTATATCAACCGCTTTCCGTTATTTTATTTGTATTGTGCTACAATTCTATAAATAGTTCTAGATTATTATTATATTAGCGTGTGAGCGTATGTTTTTGTGCGCAATCATTGTTTACTTTCTTATCGATTCAGGCCGTGGGCCGAACCCGTCATGGGCCAAACCATCCAGGACCCGTGCTAAAGTGCTCTGTCTGAAGATCTCCGAACTTGGTGCTGTAGCTGCAGTGGCTGGCAGGTTGTTCCAGTTGGCTATTGTACAGGGTAAGAAGCTGAACTGGATGAATTTCTTAGTGATTAGGGGGAGTTGAAAAGCTTTGGAATGCATGTGCCGAGAGGGTCTCACAAGGGTAATAAGTTGGGGGATAGGGTTTAAAGCGACTGTCATGTAAGGTCTTATAAAACATGACCAGGTGAATGTCGGTCAGCAAAATGTCCGACAGTTAATTTGAAGCTATTAGGTAGGTTATATAGATAAGAAAGAGGGGATAATCACTGAACCTTGGGGGACAATCACTGAACCTTGGGGGACTCCACTGATAACCAGAGCCCAGTTGGAATACATACCTTCACATGCCACACCTTGTTGTCTATCCTTCGAGAATTTCTCAACCTATGTCATAATGTGTATATGGGGCCTGTGGTTCAAGTTTCTGGATTAGTCACTGGTGTGGTACTTTGGTGAAATCCATAATGATAACATCAGTTTCCATCCCACGGTAGTATAATCCCACCGCTTAGATTGGCTAAGATAAGATGTCTTGTGTGAAGGTTAGCAGCTGTGTATCTGTTGAGCGCTTTTCTTAAAATCCATGCTGTTTGTCGAAGAGCATATTGTTGGCTTCGAGGTGGTTTAGTAGGTGTTTTGAGATTATGTGTTCCATTAGTTTGCTGCAGTGAAAGTGGGCAGTAATTTGATGGGCAATATCTTTCTCCTTTCTTGAAGATTGGTGCTATATTTACTTGTTTCCAGTCATCTGGTACTTCACCACTTTCAAGGGATTTTGAAAATATTATTTGTAGAGTAGGAGCAACTGTTTTGGCTGTTTCTTTGAGGACCCTGGGTTGAAGCCTGTCTGGTCCCATGGCTTTGTTAGGGTTTAGATTTTCCAGGAGTTTTTGAATGGCTTCTGTGGTGATATTTATTTTTGAAATTGGGTGATACTAGGGTATTGGGTCAGCTTCCTGTGATGGTGGATTTAAGGGGCTCTGTTAGTGAACACAGAGCTGAACTGTGCATTAAGGATCCTGGCTTGGTCCAGGGGGGTGTCCTTCAAGATTCCATTTTCTTCAGCGGGCTTCAGTTGAGTTGACGGCCACTCCAGGCCTGGCAGGTTCATATCACCAGCTAGCCATACATGGCTGCTGTCACGAGGCAGTTTAGCTAATGACTGTGCAAGTGAATTGAGGCTTTGGTCATCTGTAGCATTAGGCCTATAATATGCGCTAACGTACAAGTTCTTGTTGGATGCGATGTTTAGTTTGATCCAGAGGATCTCGCACTCTGTATCTGGGTCTTTCTCTCTTGAACTTATAACATCTGCTGTTACGAAGACTCCACCCCTCCCCTCATCCTATCTCTCTGTCTCTACGATAAATTGTGAAATCTGGAGGGAAAACTTCATGATCCTTGATGTCAGTAGTGAGACAGGAATCTGTGCCAACAACAATATATGTCTTTGTGCTGTCCAGGAGGTGATCTAGTTCCTCTCTTTTGTTCATACTCGACTGGCAGTTAACATTCAACAGTCAAAGAGGTTTCTGTTTACATTTTGATGCAGTGCAACAGGATTTTGTGGGGGAAGACGAGGTTAATGGTGGCCCCAGTGATGAGCACCCGCTGCAGTCCATGTTATCACACGACTCAGAAAGATTACTAAAGCTGTTGACAGAGAAGATAGAATGCTAATCAAAGAGGGTTGTACTAAAATTTAGAATGGCGCATTGGAGGCAATCCCACACGCAATTGCTGGAATTCATACAATCATGTACAGTGGATCTCATGTTCTGGCAGTTGGTGTGATACCATTGTTGGCATTCTGGATTGTCACATCTAATTCCCCTTTGCTTCCATGTGAGTGATATGACAGCCTCACCGCAAGTTCCACGTGGAAATTTGGGTTGCCCTTGATATAAAGTAAAGGTACGTTCTTATATAGCGCAGTATCCAGTCCTTGGGATTGTTCAAAGCACTTTAGACTCCACCTCTTTCTGTAGCCAGATTGATTGAACTGTGGCAATGAGCAATGAACGAAAAAGTTTGAAACAGCAGCAAGAGGATTCGAACCCGGGTTCTCACGATTGATAGTCCAACATTCTAACTGCTATGCTACTGCGCCCCGTAAATCACTCAACGTTGCGATCACAAGGAGAATTATATATGAGGTTACATCTTTTTGGGGTTGAACATACTTAGTAGAGGGTGGATATCCCAAATTACAGGTCATGATGTATGCTATTGGTCTTGAGTCTGAGTTCATAACGTGAGTCCAAATCAGGAATGTCAGCTGGATGAACGTTATCATGAATGATATTAGGGGTGTTTGGCGATACACCTTTTTTTACAGCATTTACGCAACTTACGCTACACTGTGGCTCAACTTACCCCACACCAAGTGTTAGTTGAGCCAGCTTACAGGTACAACTATTTGAATCAGCTATATATAATTATCTGTGCATGCTAAATATATTATTTTGGTATAAAATGATCTACCAATAATCATAGTTTATGTGAGTAAATGCAATTTTGACTTATGAATATGATTGCACCCTAGACATCAAAAAGAATGAAAATGGCTCAACTAACACTGCCTTCCCCATCTTAATAAAATCTTATTATCCAATATATTGCCTGAGATCAGTGAGTTACATTATTTTATATGTGTATTGTTTAGTGATTTAAAATCTGATCTGAGGTATTTACCACAGGTTGTAGAAAAACTACTTATAATACAAGAACAGTACATTTGATGTGGAGTTAGTCTGAACCCAGACCCACTCAAATGTTCAACTGCATTATGATAATAATAATGAACATTCTACAGTGCCTAAATCCTCTGGAACCCGAACTCAGAGGAACAACAAACTAGAATTGTTGAGCCTTGTAGCAATGCGTACCAAGTGACAGGAACACCAAATAGAATTGTTGAGCCTTGTAGCAATGCGTACCAAGTGACAGGAACAACAAACTAGAATTGTTGAGCCTTGTAGCAATGCGTACCAAGTGACAGGAACACCAAATAGAATTGTTGAGCCTTGTAGCAATGCGTACCAAGTGACAGGAACAACAAACTAGAATTGTTGAGCCTTGTAGCAATGCGTACCAAGTGACAGGAACACCAAATAGAATTGTTGAGCCTTGTAGCAATGCGTACCAAGTGACAGGAACACCAAATAGTCTTATTCACACATACATTAGAATTAGCAAAAAGCTGGCCAATCTGGGTATTATTGGTTAGGCAAAACCAGTTAAAACCACCTTTCTTGGTGTTCAAACAAAATGATGGGAAACATTAACTATGAAGCTATCGTAGCTTTGTGGAACATTTCAATGAGAACTTGCCCATTTAGTTAAGTTGTGATTTGGGTAACTGGCTGCAAGCCTACTTTGGTATGAGACTTAATCCCCACACAATGAAAGGCTTGGTACCCACACAAGATGAAGGGTCCAGTGCTAAGCTTACTGGCTTAGAATGAGAGAGTTCTAACAACACCTGGCCAGTCAAAGTGTGATCAGCAAACCTTGTGATCATTCATTGCATGCCTTCATGAAGCAGTTGAAAGTGAAGCATTTTACAAGTGGTACAGCTTTCTTGTACTTAAGGACATTTTACAGGTGGTACAGCTTTCTTGTACTTAAGGACATTTTACAGGTGGTACAGCTTTCTTATACTTAAGGACATTTTACAGGTGGTACAGCTTTCTTATACTTAAGGACATTTTACAAGTGGTACAGCTTTCTTGTACTTAAGGACATTTTACAGGTGGTACAGCTTTCTTGTACTTAAGGACATTTTACAAGTGGTACAGCTTTCTTGTACTTAAGGACATTTTACAGGTGGTACAGCTTTCTTGTACTTAAGGACATTTTACAGGTGGTTCAGCTTTCTTGTACTTAAGGACATTTTACAGGTGGTACAGCTTTCTTGTACTTAAGGACAATTGCACTATTTGTGTGTGCACACCTACTGCATGCTAGATGATAGCCAAACACTCACAACGTGACACAGCACTAAACTCTACAAAGCCCCTTAAAGATAGGGTGCCATGCATGTTTCTACCCTCACAACTAGTGAACCTTTTGTAATTTTTGAGGTACAGACTTTCAAAATTTAGATTTTGTCTTCTGTTATTTGATTTTAGTGGTATTGGTGGTCACTCAGTGGCAGTGTGATCACAAGAACTCCATATTATAGATTTATAACATTTAGGTATAGATGACCAAGTGCGATAATACCCAGTGGATTGACATTTTAACATGGATTGGATTGTTTTGGTAGCAACTAGATATCTGCCACATCACACTTATGCAGTGTCATAGTGACCATGTCTAAATATAGAACTAAACCAGCAGTCTGTCTATTGGATTCCTGGGAAATGAGATCCACACACCAGCCAGCTTACTGCTGCTCACTGTGAATACATAATGAGCTGCCCAGTGTCCAGTATACCAAACTGATTACTATACAACTCTTAATTGATTCCAGGTTCAGTGGCAGCTTAATCCAGACTGAACCATGTGCATTGTTCCAGTGGACATTACCCAGGGCGTTGTTAGGCCTCCTGGCCATGTGTCAACACACACTGATTGTTATGACACACAACAACACAGATGATGCAACGGACATAGCCAGGGCCATTCCTGTCTCCTGGTTGTGGTGATGTCTTGGAAGCTGTGGTCTACCCCGCCCCCTCAGCCCCCGCCCCCTCAACCCCGACAGAACGGTTTCGATGTACAGACTAATGCACCAGGTGGGTTTACAAACTTCACATGGAACCCCACTGAATGGGAGACATGGGCCTCATGATGGGAGACATGGGCCTCATGATGGGAGACACAAGACTCATGATGGGAGACATGGGCCTCATGATGGGAGACACAAGACTCATGATGGGAGACACAAGACTCATGATGGGAGACACAAGACTCATGATGGGAGACATGGGCCTCATGATGGGAGACACAAGACTCATGATGGGAGACATGGGCCTCATGATGGGAGACGCAAGACTCATGATGGGAGACGCAAGACTCATGATGGGAGACGCAAGACTCATGATGGGAGACACAAGACTCATGATGGGAGACACAAGACTCATGATGGGAGACGTGGACCTCATGATGGGAGACACAAGACTCATGATGGGAGACATGGGCCTCATGGTGGGAGACACAAGACTCATGATGTGAGCAAGACTCGATGGGAGACACAAGACTCATGATGTGAGACGTGGGCCTCATGATGGGAGACACAAGACTCATGATGGGAGACACAAGACTCATGATGGGAGACACAAGACTCATGATGGGAGACATGGGCCTCATGATGGGAGACGCAAGACTCGATGGGAGACATGGGCCTCATTATGGGAGACACAAGACTCATGATGTGAGACGTGGGCCTCATGATGGGAGACACAAGACTCATGATGGGAGACACAAGACTCATGATGGGAGACATGGACCTCATGATGGGAGACATGGGCCTCATGATGGGAGACGCAAGACTCGATGGGAGACACAAGACTCATGATGGGAGACACAAGACTCAAGATGTGAGACATGGGCGTCATGATGGGAGACACAAGACTCATGATGGGAGACACAAGACTCATGATGGGAGACACAAGACTCATGATGGGAAACATGGGCCTCATGATGGGAAACATGGGCCTCATGATGGGAGTCATCACTATGCAATGTTAATTGAGGCATTCAATAGGTCATGACAACATACCTGAACTGGTTTTTATCATACCTAACTGGTAGACACCAAACCATAAAGATTGCAAACTGTTTCTCGGCCGCACTCCCCACTTCGTGTGGTGTCCCCCAGGGTTCTGTTCTGGGGCCTTTGCTGTTCACTCTTTACACTACGCCACTCAGCTCTGTTATCCAAAATCATAATTTGGACCACCACCTTTACGCAGATGATACACAGATCTACATTTCTTTGGCTACCTCGGATACAAATCGCTCCCTAAATCAGCTCAGCGATTATCTCCAGTATATCTACCTCTGGATGACAGACAGCAAATTAAAGTTAAACGCAGACAAAACTGAATTTCTCATCATTGGTACTCCAAAGCAGTGTGGCAAACTTGATTTCCCGACATGTATCCTGAATCAAACTATCACACCAGCAGCCTCAGCGAAGAATTTGGGAGTCGCTTTTGATAAGAATTTCAACTTTAGACAACATATTTCTCAAACGTGTCGTTGCTGTTTTTATCATATCCGTGATCTTCGCCGTATTCGCCGGTATATGTCACTTTCTGTCGCTAAAACTATTGCAACAGCTCTTGTTAGCAGCAGACTTGATTACTGCAATTCCCTCCTTCATAATATTGCTATCAAGGATATTACAAAACTTCAACGTGTCCAAAATTGTCTGACTAGGGTAGTTACACGATCTCCTCGTTTCTCTCGCTCAGTGCCACTTCAAAAATCATTGCATTGGCTCCCTGTGCGATATCGCATTATTTTTAAGATCTGTACAATTACCTATCAAGCCCTTTCAACCAAACAACCTGCATATTTACATTCAATGCTTACTCCAGCAAGACAGCCCAGACAACTTTGGTCGTCTGGTTCTGGTTTACTTTCTGCTCCCAGAGTTAAGACAAACGCTGGAACTCGAGCTTTCTCGGTTGCCGCACCAACCCTGTGGAATTCACTCCCCGACAGCGTAAAATCAGCAAGAAATATAGCTTCATTTCGCCGTAATCTGAAAACCTATCTTTTCAAAATGGCCTATCCTCCTTAGCTTCTTGGCACCTCCATCCATCCGTTGTCGACTTTTTGCATTGTACATGGTCACGAGAATGCCTAATCCTTTGGTTTTGTTGCGCCACTGAGCTCGGATTTTCCGAGGATATTGGCGCCAAAGAAGTCTTTTTATTATTATTATTATTACCTAACAATTTTATAATGATAATAATATATTCAGGGTTCAAGTTTAGCAGGGGTCCGCATGCCCTTATAGATTCACTGCTGGTTCCCCAATAGTTCCAAATCTAGACTGAAGATATTGTTTGTATTCTTGATGTCTGTGTCAGGATGTGTTGCCATGAGCAAGCAGGGTAAGAAATGGGGTGAGTGGCTCAGTGGTTAGAACACTGGACTCAGTCGGCAGTGGCTCAGTGGTTAGAACACTGGACTCTCAGTCGGCAGTGGCTCAGTGGTTAGAACACTGGACGCAGTGGCTCAGTGGTTAGAATACTGGACTCAGTCGGCAGTGGCTCAGTGGTTAGAATACTGGACTCAGTCGGCGGTGGCTCAGTGGTTAGAACACTGGACTCAGTCGGCGGTGGCTCAGTGGTTAGAATACTGGACTCAGTCGGCAGTGGCTCAGTGGTTAGAATACTGGACTCAGTGGCTCAGTGGTTAGAACACTGGACTCAGTCGGCAGTGGCTCAGTGGTTAGAATACTGGACTCAGTCGGCAGTGGCTCAGTGGTTAGAATACTGGACTCAGTCGGCGGTGGCTCAGTGGTTAGAATACTGGACTCAGTCGGCAGTGGCTCAGTGGTTAGAATACTGGACTCAGTCGGCAGTGGCTCAGTGGTTAGAACACTGGACTCAGTCGGCAGTGGCTCAGTGGTTAGAATACTGGACTCAGTCAGCAGTGGCTCAGTGGTTAGAACACTGGACTCAGTCAGCAGTGGCTCAGTGGTTAGAATACTGGACTCAGTCGGCAGTGGCTCAGTGGTTAGAATACTGGACTCAGTCGGCAGTGGCTCAGTGGTTAGAATACTGGACTCAGTCGGCAGTGGCTCAGTGGTTAGAATACTGGACTCAGTCGGCAGTGGCTCAGTGGTTAGAATACTGGACTCAGTCGGCAGTGGCTCAGTGGTTAGAACACTGGACTCAGTCGGCAGTGGCTCAGTGGTTAGAATACTGGACTCAGTCAGCGGTGGCTCAGTGGTTAGAATACTGGACTCTCAGTCGGCAGTGGCTCAGTGGTTAGAACACTGGACTCAGTCGGCGGTGGCTCAGTGGTTAGAATACTGGACTCTCAGTCAGCAGTGGCTCAGTGGTTAGAATACTGGACTCAGTCGGCAGTGGCTCAGTGGTTAGAACACTGGACTCAGTCGGCGGTGGCTCAGTGGTTAGAACACTGGACTCTCAGTCGGCAGTGGCTCAGTGGTTAGAACACTGGACTCTGTCGGCAGTGGCTCAGTGGTTAGAACACTGGACTCAGTCGGCGGTGGCTCAGTGGTTAGAATACTGGACTCAGTCAGCAGTGGCTCAGTGGTTAGAATACTGGACTCAGTCAGCAGTGGCTCAGTGGTTAGAATACTGGACTCTCAGTTGGCAGTGGCTCAGTGGTTAGAATACTGGACTCTCAGTCGGCAGTGGCTCAGTGGTTAGAATACTGGACTCAGTCGGCAGTGGCTCAGTGGTTAGAATACTGGACTCAGTCGGCAGTGGCTCAGTGGTTAGAATACTGGACTCAGTCAGCAGTGGCTCAGTGGTTAGAATACTGGACTCAGTCAGCAGTGGCTCAGTGGTTAGAATACTGGACTCAGTCAGCAGTGGCTCAGTGGTTAGAATACTGGACTCAGTCAGCAGTGGCTCAGTGGTTAGAATACTGGACTCTCAGTTGGCAGTGGCTCAGTGGTTAGAATACTGGACTCTCAGTCGGCAGTGGCTCAGTGGTTAGAATACTGGACTCAGTCGGCAGTGGCTCAGTGGTTAGAATACTGGACTCAGTCGGCAGTGGCTCAGTGGTTAGAATACTGGACTCAGTCAGCAGTGGCTCAGTGGTTAGAATACTGGACTCAGTCGGCGGTGGCTCAGTGGTTAAATACTGGACTCTCAGTCGGCAGTGGCTCAGTGGTTAGAATACTTGACTCTCAGTTGGCAGTGGCTCAGTGGTTAGAACACTGGACTCAGTCGGCAGTGGCTCAGTGGTTAGAATACTGGACTCTCAGTCGGCAGTGGCTCAGTGGTTAGAACACTGGACTCTCAGTCGGCAGTGGCTCAGTGGTTAGAATACTGGATTCTCAGTCGGCAGTGGCTCAGTGGTTAGAATACTGGACTCTCAGTCGGCAGTGGCTCAGTGGTTAGAATACTGGACTCTCAGTCGGCAGTGGCTCAGTGGTTAGAACACTGGACTCAGTCGGCAGTGTCTCAGTGGTTAGAACACTGGACTCAGTCGGCAGTGGCTCAGTGGTTAGAATACTGGACTCTCAGTCGGCAGTGGCTCAGTGGTTAGGATACTGGACTCTCAGTCGGCAGTTGATCAGTGGTTAGAATACTGGACTCAGTCGGCAGTGGCTCAGTGGTTAGAACACTGGACTCTCAGTCGGCAGTGGCTCAGTGGTTAGAACACTGGACTCAGTCGGCAGTGGCTCAGTGGTTAGAACACTGGACTCAGTCGGCAGTGGCTCAGTGGTTAGAATACTGGACTCAGTCGGCAGTGACTCAGTGGTTAGAACACTGGACTCTCAGTCGGCAGTGGCTCAGTGGTTAGAATACTGGACTCAGTCGGCAGTGGCTCAGTGGTTAGAATACTGGACTCAGTCGGCAGTGGCTCAGTGGTTAGAATACTGGACTGTTGTTCAAATCCTTCTGCTACCGTTTCGATGTTTGGGCAATTTCATTCACGCCACATTGCTTCAGTACACTCAGTTGCAGAAATGAGTACCTTGACTATGGACAGTGGGGGATGTGTGTGTGCGTGCGTGCATGCATGTGTGTGCATGTGTAATAGTAGCGTGGCTGAATGCTTCCCTGAGAAGTCGAGTGGTGTTGTAATAAACAGGTCTGCCAGGGGGTGAAGTGTAAGGAACAGGTCTGCTGGGAAGTGAAGTGTAAGGAACAGGTCTACCAGGGGGTGAAGTGTAAGGAACAGGTCTGCCAGGGGGTGAAGTGTAAGGAACAGGTCTGCCAGGGGGTGAAGTGTAAGGAACAGGTCTGCCAGGGGGTGAAGTGTAAGGAACATGTCTGCCAGGGGGTGAAGTGTAAGGAACATGTCTGCCAGGGGGTGAAGTGTAAGGAACAGGTCTGCCAGGGGGTGAAGTGTAAGGAACAGGTCTGCCAGGGGGTGAAGTGTAAGGAACTGGTCTGCCGGGGGGTGAAGTGTAAGGAACAGGTCTGCCAGGGGGTGAAGTGTAAGGAACAGGTCTGCCAGGGGGTGAAGTGTAAGGAACAGGTCTGCCAGGGTGTGAAGTGTAAGGAACAGGTCTGCCAGGGGGTGAAGTGTAAGGAACAGGTCTGCCAGGGGGTGAAGTGTAAGGAACAGGTCTGCCAGGGGGTGAAGTGTAAGGAATATGTCTGCCAGGGGGTGAAGTGTAAGGAACAGGTCTGCCGGGGGTGAAGTGTATGGAACAGGTCTGCCGGGGGGGGGGGGTGAAGTGTAAGGAACTGGTCTGCCGGGGGGTGAAGTGTAAGGAACAGGTCTGCCAGGGGTTGAAGTGTAAGGAACTGGTCTGCCAGGGGGGTGAAGTGTATAGTGCTTTGAACTGTCCCAAACTATATAAGAACTTTTAGCAATGCAGTTAATTTATATCTATTCTTTTGACTGTAATATGTTAAACAAGATGTTTGATTACAATGGCTACATAACATTACAACCTATTTTTATTACACATGGTTACTACTCAACTAATGTAATCAGTTATTTGTATTACTCATCTAATGTAATCAGTTATTTGTATTACTCATCTAATGTAATCAGTTATTTTTATTACACAGGGTTACTACTCATCTAATGTAATCAGTTATGGTTGCATTAATGAGGCTAGTAATACAGGGTTGTCTGTATGATTGCAGCCTATCAGAATGCCCTGTTGCAAGACATGGATCGCTTCCTGAGTCCAACCGGTCAGTGGTCGTCTCCTTGGTGCACTTCCACATGTCCTAAAACACTGTTTACCATATCATTAATGTCCACACTAACTATTAGTGAAATAAACGTGTTAAAAGTACTAAGTTTGATCGGTTTATATATATATATATATATATATATATATATATCTACTCTACTATCTTAACCTCCCAAATGTGTCATATTGAACAACAATTTATGTTATGTAATATGTCCGTTGTGTAATCTGTCCATTGTGTAATCTGTCCGTTGTGTAATCTGTCCATTATCTGTTTAATTTGAAATGTTTCAGTGCATATATCATGTTTGTATTGGTCCAGTAAATATAATACTATATAATATGATTTTATGATAACCTGACCAGACTGTGTACCTTTCAGTGCCAATGTACATTTGGGTGATGAAGATGTTAGAGTAAATATAATACTATATAATATGACATGGAACACCAAATGGGCTGCAGACCGACAGCAGTGGCTTATGTGCCACCGGGCACGAAGAGACTAAGGAAGGGAAGGAAGGAATATGATTTATGATAACCTGACCAGACTGTGTATATTTGATGATAAATATGACCAGACTGTGTATATTTCAGTGCCAATGTATATTGGCAACAGATTGTAACTGCACAGCGAATCATCATCCAGTATAAGGGACTCAGGTTGCTAAACTTGTTTAAAAATAAGAAAGTTATGGTTCATAAATTGTTAACTTCCGCATAGAGAACTGGCAGGATAAGAAGGTGATAAACAGGCTGGTGATCAGTAATTATGGGTGATTCTGGGTCGTTTAGGCAGGTTTTAGTGATACAAATTGTGGATGAATTACAAATTGAATGGCTGCTAACTATTTTATGTTGTCATGCATATATAGGATATGAAATGAATGACATCTAATCATGAGTATCACAGGGTTGTATCACTTACAGAGACTCTATATTCCATAAGTATCACAGGGTTGTATCACTTACAGAGACTCTATATTCCATAAGTATCACAGGGTTGTATCACTTACAGAGACTCTATATTCCATAAGTATCACAGGGTTGTATCACTTACAGAGACTCTATATTCCATAAGTATCACAGGGTTGTATCACTTACAGAGACTCTATATTCCATAAGTATCACAGGGTTGTATCACTTACAGAGACTCTATATTCCATAAGTATCACAGGGTTGTATCACTTACAGAGACTCTATATTCCATAAGTATCACAGGGTTGTATCACTTACAGAGACTCTATATTCCATAAGTATCACAGGGTTGTATCACTTACAGAGACTCTATATTCCATAAGTATCACAGGGTTGTATCACTTACAGAGACTCTATATTCCATAAGTATCACAGGGTTGTATCACTTACAGAGACTCTATATTCCATAAGTATCACAGGGTTGTATCACTTACAGAGACTCTATATTCCATAAGTATCACAGGGTTGTATCACTTACAGAGACTCTATATTCCATAAGTATCACAGGGCTGTATCACTTACAGAGACTCTATATTCCAGGTAGCTTATTTTGCAACCGTAAAGTTGACAAGCTCCTGTTTCAGATAAAGAGTTTGACCTGCCAGAGTTTGCGACCCCGAGGTCATCTCGTAAGAAGGTCAAGTCCACTGGTCAGCACTCCCACTCGGACAAGCCCGGCAGGAGACAAGAGAATGTCCCTCCACAAAGTATGTGTCATTCAGCCTTTCTTTACTAGGCACAAATGACCACAAGTCACAGAATAGACAAAAAACACTAACTTTAATAAGAATAAGCAATGATCTACTCTGAAATACTGTTTACTTCTAACTTAGATGCACAGTCCAAGCATATGCAGCCTCTAATAAATTATGTACTTTTTTGTGAGATTGTGTGTATTTGTTTTTATTCTGTTGCGGTGCCTGTTAAATTACATCATGCTATGTCTAAGTAGAGATTCCTTAGAATTCCTTAGAGAAAGCAGTGGAACTGCAGTTTATTTTTTTCTTTCTTTGCTATGATGCCTGCTAGATTTCTTCAAACTAAATCTAAATAGAGAGTCCTTAGAGAAAACAGTGGAGCTGTGCAGTAAGTACGTGTTGATTCTAGGCAGTGCTGATAAGTCAGTGTCCAACACTGAAATGGCTACTCCACGAGGGTCATTGGCCAGGCCAAAGGTCATCCAGAAAGTGAAAGTGATGGAGACTGTGCCGACTACAAGGTCTCTGCGCAGTGTGAGGGTGGTGATACCTCTGGGTATGAGTAGCTTGCTTGAGTCTGCAGGTAGATGTTTGTTAGAGCCAGCCATTCCTCGTGCTGTCATTTGGCATTTCTCAGTTACCTCTTCATGGGTTAATACTGATTAATCGTTAAGGTTTCACTTTCATTATTGTTTTGTTGGCTGAATATTGCAGCACATTTATAATATTTTTTAGGGTCTTGGTTTCTAGTTTGTTGGGTTTGGTTTATTGTATTTGTTGGCTTCTAAAGAATAAGTAGAACTCTAGGAGGTTGTGAATGTTTGTAGAACTCTAGGAGGTTGTGAATGTTTGTAGAACTCTAGGAGGTTGTGAATGTTTGTAGAACTCTAGGAGGTTGTGGATGTTTTTAGAACTCTAGGAGGTTGTGAATGTTTGTAGAACTCTAGGAGGTTGTGAATGTTTGATGTTTGTTGGTTTAGTGTAAGTAGAAATCCTGTTAGTTGTTTTACAGGTTTTAGTTTGTGGGCCTGCGTGTCAGTGGCCAGTCTTTGTCTTTTATCCATGGTGTCTGACAGGTTCTACATCTGAATCCTACCCCTATAACATTTTATGTTGCACCCAATCAATGTGACTACTGGGAAACACTTAATGTACTCTACCCCCCAAAAAAAACGTATCTGTAATATATTTATATTTCAAAACATTTTCGAAACTGTTACATTCATTCACGTATACACTAACACAGCACAAACATTTGCAACATAAATGACCTGAAAATAACGAGATATTAGATCCTGTCTTCTGTCGATTCGTACAGCTGTAAGCCACACAGGAAATAACCATACTCGTTGTCCCATAACTTTCTCCAGCAAGCCTCCAAAATGTTTGTCTTGGAGAGTTTAACACTTATCCATGATGCTCACTCCAGTATGAACAACCCAACTGCCCACACTTATAACACAACTGCTGGGACCACCCTCACCCAAATTATTAATCAGTCTGGTGGCCATGTCCCATTAAGAACAAATGACAATGACAAATCTTCAAGTTAATTGGTTCCTGGTGTCATCGTCACTGGCTACTAGCCCGATAAGTTTATACTTCTCTGGTAGCCACCTCATCTTCATTGCTTTTGTTTGCCTTATATTGTACATGATGATGGTGAGGAGGAAATAAATTTACTCACTTACTTACTTACATATGTTAGACAACTATTTGTAACATGCTATGTTCACACTATAAACAGTCCATATGTGTCATGCAGTGGATGCAACTGTTTCTGCCTTGCAATGAAATGCCGGCCAGTGGTCCACACCTGCTTCACTGCAGTGAGCTGGCTTATCGCTCTTGTTTATAGGGGGATGATTAATGATTTAACTCTATGGATGAATACCATGTGCTGCCATCTAGTTCCTGCATGGCATACTTTCTAAATAGCTGTCATGTGCTGCCATCTAGTGGGTTGTCTCAAGTCAAACTACACCTGTCCAGTAAAATCCTGCTTTCAAACAAAATGGCAGCATCTTTCAGCTGAAGATGTGGACAGTTGCCAAAATATTGCTGTTTTGACAACATTTAGACAGTGGCTGTTTGATAACATTTAGACAGTGGCTGTTTGATAATGTTTAGACAGAACAATCAATGTGATTCATCAGCTTCTCTTGAGAATGGACCTATTTATAACAGTTCATCCTTTATCTATGCTCTCTATACTTGTCTGGAGATTTTGAGAATGGACCTATTTACAGACCTGTTAAGTCTCCCATTTTCTGGCGCGAGGCTCCAGCTTTTTGGACCCATTTTCATCAAATATTTTTGACCACGCTCCGTTTTTATAAATAAATACTTCCCCATTTCCATTGTGGCAGAAACTTTCCGAATATAAACATTTTTGAATTCTCTAGTCTCCGGAATCATGTTATAGACATTTTAATTGGATGGAAATTATCACGTGGTCTGCAAACATCGAATGAAATGTTCGCGCGAATAAGCGTTCCAGCAATCAGCTGTGTATCCTTTGACCGACGTGCGACAAATTGTTTGGCGGCTTGACTCGTGATTCTACATCGCGCACAAATTACCAGTTTTGTCATTTAAGAAATTTCACAGGTCTGCCTATTTATAGCAGTTCATCCTTTGTCTATGCTTTCTATACTAGTCTGGATACTTTGAGAATGGGCCTATTTATAGCAGTTCATCCTGTGTCCATACTCTCTATACTAGTCTGGAGACTTTGAGAATGGGCCTATTTATAGCAGTTCATCCTGTGTCTATGCTTTCTATACTAGTCTGGAGACTTTGAGAATGGACCTATTTATAGCAGTTCATCCTGTGTCCATACTCTCTATACTAGTCTGTAGACTTTGAGAATGGGCCTATTTATAGCAGTTCATCCTGTGTCTATGCTTTCTATACTAGTCTGGAGACTTTGAGAATGGACCTATTTATAGCAGTTCATCCTGTGTCCATACTCTCTTTACTAGTCTGGAGACTTTGAGAATGGGCCTATTTATAGCAGATCATCCTGTGTCCATACTCTCTATACTAGTCTGGAGACTTTGAGAATGGGCCTATTTATAGCAGTTCATCCTATGTCCATACTCTCTATACTAGTCTGGAGACTGAGAATGGGCCTATTTATAGCAGTTCATCCTGTATCCATACTCTCTATACTAGTCTGTAGACTTTGAGAATGGGCCTATTTATAGCAGTTCATCCTGTGTCTATGCTTTCTCTACTAGTCTGGAGACTTTGAGAATGGACCTATTTATAGCAGTTCATCCTGAGTCCATACTCTCTATACTAGTCTGGAGACTTTGAGAATGGACCTATTTATAGCAGTTCATCCTGTGTCCATACTCTCTATACTAGTCTGGAGACTTTGAGAATGGGCCTATTTATAGCAGTTCATCCTATGTCCATACTCTCTATACTAGTCTGGAGACTTTGAGAATGGGCCTATTTATAGCAGTTCATCCTGTGTCCATACTCTCTATACTAGTCTGGAGACTTTGAGAATGGGCCTATTTATAGCAGTTCATCCTGTGTCCATACTCTCTATACTAGTCTGGAGACTTTGAGAATGGGCCTATTTATAGCAGTTCATCCTGTGTCCATATTCTCTATACTAGTCTGGAGACTTTGATAATGTACCTATTTATAGCAGTTCATCCTGTGTCTATGCTTTCTATACTAGTCTGGAGACTTTGAGAATGGGCCTATTTATAGCAGTTCATCATGTGTCTATGCCTTCTATACTAGTCTGGAGACTTTGAGAATGGACCTATTTATAGCAGTTCATCCTGTGTCCATACTCTCTATACTAGTCTGTAGACTTTGAGAATGGGCCTATTTATAGCAGTTCATCCTGTGTCTATGCTTTCTATACTAGTCTGGAGACTTTGAGAATGGACCTATTTATAGCAGTTCATCCTGTGTCCATACTCTCTTTACTAGTCTGGAGACTTTGAGAATGGGCCTATTTATAGCAGATCATCCTGTGTCCATACTCTCTATACTAGTCTGGAGACTTTGAGAATGGGCCTATTTATAGCAGTTCATCCTATGTCCATACTCTCTATACTAGTCTGGAGACTGAGAATGGGCCTATTTATAGCAGTTCATCCTGTATCCATACTCTCTATACTAGTCTGTAGACTTTGAGAATGGGCCTATTTATAGCAGTTCATCCTGTGTCTATGCTTTCTCTACTAGTCTGGAGACTTTGAGAATGGACCTATTTATAGCAGTTCATCCTGAGTCCATACTCTCTATACTAGTCTGGAGACTTTGAGAATGGACCTATTTATAGCAGTTCATCCTGTGTCCATACTCTCTATACTAGTCTGGAGACTTTGAGAATGGGCCTATTTATAGCAGTTCATCCTATGTCCATACTCTCTATACTAGTCTGGAGACTTTGAGAATGGGCCTATTTATAGCAGTTCATCCTGTGTCCATACTCTCTATACTAGTCTGGAGACTTTGAGAATGGGCCTATTTATAGCAGTTCATCCTGTGTCCATACTCTCTATACTAGTCTGGAGACTTTGAGAATGGGCCTATTTATAGCAGTTCATCCTGTGTCCATATTCTCTATACTAGTCTGGAGACTTTGAGAATGGACCTATTTATAGCAGTTCATCCTGTGTCCATACTCTCTATACTAGTCTGGAGACTTTGATAATGTACCTATTTATAGCAGTTCATCCTGTGTCTATGCTTTCTATACTAGTCTGGAGACTTTGAGAATGGGCCTATTTATAGCAGTTCATCATGTGTCTATGCTTTCTATACTAGTCTGGAGACTTTGAGAATGGACCTATTTATAGCAGTTCATCCTGTGTCCATACTCTCTATACTAGTCTGGAGACTTTGAGAATGGGCCTATTTATAGCAGTTCATCCTGTGTCCATACTCTCTATACTAGTCTGTAGACTTTGAGAATGGACCTATTTATAGCAGTTCATCCTGTGTCCATACTCTCTATACTAGTCTGGAGACTTTGAGAATGGGCCTATTTATAGCAGTTCATCCTGTGTCCATACTCTCTATACTAGTCTGGAGACTTTGAGAATGGACCTATTTATAGCAGTTCATCCTGTGTCCATACTCTCTATACTAGTCTGTAGACTTTGAGAATGGACCTATTTATAGCAGTTCATCATGTGTCCATACTCTCTATACTAATCTGTAGACTTTGAGAATGGACCTATTTATAGCAGTTCATCCTGTGTCCATACTCTCTATACTAGTCTGTAGACTTTGAGAATGGACCTATTTATAGCAGTTCATCCTGTGTCCATACTCTCTATACTAGTCTGGAGACTTTGAGAATGGACCTATTTATAGCAGTTCATCCTATGTCTATGCTCTCTACTAGTCTGGAGACTGGAGTCTTTGAGAATGGACCTATTTATAGCAGTTCATCCTATGTCTATGCTCTCTACTAGTCTGGAGACTGGAGTCTTTGAGAATGGACCTATTTATAATAATAATAATAGCGTCTCACCAAAACAAAATGGGTTAAGCAGTTCATAATCGATAAGCAGTTCCAGTTGTAAACAGTTGGATTGGTTCACTGGGGAGCTATGGAGGATAAGCAAGTTTAAACAGGCGGGTTTTTAGTTTTAGTTTTGGTTTCTGTGATCCGACCGCATCATTGGTAGACTCTGGCCACAGGACCACTGCGTAGGAGGGTTCCTGTGGTCTGACCGCATTATTGGTAGACTCTGGCCACTGGACCACTGCATAGGAGGGTTTCTGTGGTCCGACCGCATTATTGGTAGACTCTGGCCACTGGACCTCTGTTAATATCAAACCCTGGCATAATTATCCAGTCCCAAGCTTCTCAAAATCAAATCTGTATTGTCTGACCAGACAGTAATTATTGTGCAGAATCATTAGAAATGATTAGTCTGGAGTGTTATAAATGATTAGTCTGGAGTGTTATAAATGATTCGTCTGGAGTGTTATAAATGATTAGTCTGGAGTGTTATAAATGATTAGTCTGGAATGCTATAAATGATTCGTCTGGAGTGTTATAAATGATTAGTCTGGAGTGCTATAAATGGTTAGTCTGGAGTGTTATAAATGATTTGTCTGGAATGCTATAAATAATTAGTCTGGAGTGTTATAAATGATTAGTCTGGAGTGCTATAAATGATTAGTCTGGAGTGTTATAAATGATTAGTCTGGAGTGCTATAAATGATTAGTCTGGAGTGCTATAAATGGTTAGTCTGGAGTGTTATAAATGATTAGTCTGGAGTGCTATAAATGATTAGTCTGGAGTGTTATAAATCATTAGTCTGGAGTGCTATAAATGATTAGTCTGGAGTGCTATAAATGGTTAGTCTGGAGTGTTATAAATGATTTGTCTGGAGTGCTATAAATGATTAGTCTGGAATACTATAAGCGATTAGTCTGGAGGTCTAAAAATTATTAGCCTGTGGTGCTATAAATTATTAGTCTGCAGTGCTATAACTGGTGTCATCAGAAGTTTGCATAAAATCATTTATATTATCAGCAGTTATTTTCGCTACAATATGCTGACATGTTGTCATTATGTAAAACAGCTAACATTGATAAAGTACATAAATATATGTTTCAAATTATTTATTGAGATAAACAGTTACTCCTGAAAATCTGTGTTTTTTTGTGCATGGTTTTTGTGCATGGTTTCACTTCTCAAAAAGGTGGGTGTGCATCTATTAGGTAATGCACTACTATTGAGAATTATACAGTATCCTTCTGCCTATTAAAATCATCTAAAAATCCACCATTTCACTCTCCACAGTTTCCACCAGCAAACCTGGTAATGCACCTGCACAAATGCACTTATGTCAGGTTGTATGATTTTTGTTTTACCTCCAATATATCCAAACCTACCATGGCCTACATTCTTCTGTAACACACCAGGAAGTCTAACTGAGGGATGACCCCTATAGGGGCAAGACCACAGTACAAAATTGCATTGGTGACCATATTAACGTTTTGTCTGATTATAAGAAAACGTGACCACTAAAAATTCTAAAAAAATTTCACAGCAACTGCTATCAACTTATTGACATGCTGGCCAAGTTTTTTTTATCAAAATCACATACCTCCAGCTCTTTTAAAACACCCCGACATGCGATACCCATAAATAAAAAAAAAAATAGCCATGTATTCATGCGCCCCGGGTGGCCCACAGCAGAAAATTTCCCTTAAATCCCTGTTAAACTCTAAAAAAATTGCACTATTTCACAGCCAATAGCTTCTGCAAAGAAACCTGTGAATTTGCCTCCACAATTGCACTTATGTCACACCGTATGAATTGTTTAAATTCACATATCACAATTTAATACGCCATACATTCGTGTGAAACAGTAAAGAGGAAGGTCAGCTGTGGTTTGACCCCTATATCATGCTGGGTGAGATCCTCCAGTCAGGGCTGAGCCAGTCAGTGTGGTGTAGCCTGCCCCAGGAGCAGCTGCCTGACTTGCTGCTGGCTCAGACTGATTAGCATATCTCCATATGAGACCTCTCACATTTCACCATCACTTAGTTCAGCTCTGCTGTAGTCTGCAGCTTGGTTGACTGGGAAAGTTGTTATGATACTGTGAAGTCACTGGAAGTGATTCAGCTGTACCCACAGTCTACATGTTCATTACAGACTCATATGTTGATGTTTACTTGCTCTTGGAGGACCACAGCACTATTTTAGTTGGCTCTGTTTCTGTGGAATTTAAACTTGCTGACCTTTGTTGTTGGACACATCTGTTGAGAGTTGGAGCCAGCCCAGTGGGTCAGTGCCAACACACTGGGTTCTCTCCAGTCTGAGGGGACACTCACAAGGAGTAGCTGTGTTTGGTGGAGTTGGGGAGTGGCTGTGTCTGGAGAGAAAGTCATCCACAGGAGTGTCCAGAGTCCAGTCACCCATGGATGTGGTGACAACTGTATATATGTTAGTGTCCAGAGTCCAGCTGTCACCCATGGATGTCACTGGCTGCTGTGTGACAACTGAGTAGATCCTGGACATGTCTTTGCTCTTCACTGAGAGCCTCTATGTGAGACATGTCTCCATGGAAGCTGGGGAGGTGAAGATGGAAGGCTTCAAATCGCTTCCCCTCAGACAGAAAGGTGATGACAATCGACAGCAAGGTGGTGACAGTCGACAGTCTGGCCGAGGGGGGAAGAGTCGGTTGCCCATCAGAAGGGGCGGCAGTCAGCCAGTGAGAAAGAGCAGTGACCGCCAGACAAGGGGCATTGTTGAGAGCCAGTGGAGCTCATGTAAGACCCTGCCGCTGCCCCAGAAGTATCTGGTCCACTCCCCAGTGCGCCGACCCACTGACCATGCTCGCTGGTCTCTGTCCAGCGACTGGGAGGACGGGGAACAGATGAAGCCCATTGCCATGGCAACAGGTATTTCTGATTTCCGTTGATGCAATGTGGTTGTGTTTGCGAAATACGTCTGAGAATAGAAGACAAAGGAGAGATATGTTATATGTTGACAGAACACAATGCTTGTCGTCTGTTTAGAAACTACTACTCTTGAAATATGAGATCGATTATAGAAGTGACAATATCATGCCGATTTGTCATTGCCAAACAGTACATAGACATACTAAAAATGAAGGGGTTTTATTCTTGTGGAGGACTGCTTTGATTAACCATAGTTGTGGCCTGTCCCCCAGTGACAAGGTATCCCCAGTGACAAGGTATCCCCAGCTGTATCTGACTGCAGCCAAGCTCTTGTGTAATTGATCGTCTGTCAGACAACCAATTTTCACTAAATGTTTTCAAACCTCTCCCAATTTACACTTTTCAGCTCTGACTGATGCCCCAATAATATATGATGCCACAACACTTACAGTAAGTTAGAGGCAATGCCAAATGTTACTGTGTAAATAAGATACTCCACAAAGTTACTCTTGAAACACATATTATTCAGTTTACATTTGTCATGTTGATGTCATAATAGTGTCTATTTTGTAGCAAGCCAGACAGCTGTAATTGCATGTGAGAGTGACCCCCCTCATAATTATGATTAAGGACAGCAGCTGAGGGTAATGCAGGATGGGTGTATCAAACTCTACATGACTCATGGATGGAAAGTCACATTAAGTGTGGTTAATGGCCGAGTAAACTGGATGAAAATGTCTTATTCATTTGTGATACTACATCGAGCTAGGAAAGTTTTCTTGTTTTCTGTGTCTCTTTTACTAAACTGCCAGGTTGAA
Source organism: Lamellibrachia columna (assembly GCA_963662155.1). Lineage (NCBI taxonomy): Eukaryota > Metazoa > Annelida > Polychaeta > Sabellida > Siboglinidae > Lamellibrachia > Lamellibrachia columna. The sequence goes on along the minus strand of OY759270.1, from coordinate 1,997,508 downwards.
GCAGGCCCTTACTGCCCTTAGCCAGAAATAAAATTTGCCAGTCTTGAACATTCTAAAAAACCTCAAGTGCCGAATGGCTTTCGTTGAAGCCATTATTGGCCCAATTAAGTTTTTTCAATGGCAAGCCAATGCTGGCTGATATAGTGACAACCATTATTGGCCCATTTTGCTTCTGCACTGGTAAAGCCAGTGCAAGTTGAGCAAATGTCAAATGACAGCCATTATTGGTCGAATTAGGTTTTTTCAATGGCAGGCCAAGTCTGGTTTAACCATTATTGGCCCAATTGAGTCTAACTAGCTGTGCAGCGAGGTTGGCGTTATCACCTGCACAGAACTGCGAAAAGATATGGACAACCTATAAAAAGTTTGTTTCTAGCCTTACAAATGTTCATTATGTGTAAGTGTAAGATATAGCACTCAGTAACACAACTGGGTTTGAAAGTAATACATTGAAATATTACTTCTTTGATAAAACAGTAACCATCCAGATTCAGTATTGCCTGGCTACTGGACAAAAACTATGAATTTACTACACTGAGTACAGCCTAATCGTTCGTGGTTTGCCTGCCGCTTGAGTTGAGGAACCAGGAAATTGCTGTCGATAGTAGGGCCTACACGCCAGTTATGTATATGAATCAAAGCACGAATCAGACTCAATTTCGAAGTTTATAGCAATCGCGCTTGGCCACTGCAGAGTGCCAGCGGTGGGCTATAATACAGTGGCATCTCGGCTACTAGCGGCAGTCACATCAACATTGTGCATCTCCACCAACGTGACAATGGTAGGAACGTTGCTTTTATTCATGTTTACGAAAAAGGCATCGATTGTTGTGAACTTTGATATTGACATATCGCATCTTTTCATTTGCTTGGCAGGTGCCATTTTGAATTTGCCCCATGACATCAGGGTCACGGGATTGTATCTTCAAATGAGAGTGCCAATGGATAGGCACTGAGAAAGGCCATAGAAACGCATTTCCCAACCAATGACATACACGATTACAATAAATAGAGATCAAACGCAGTATCATTATTTTCAAATGATGTCAAGGTTAGAAATATATAGTCTTTTAGATCGGCGGTATTCACTATTCTGCCGTCGACAACATTCGTCGAATCATGACCGCGTGCGCTAAGCCTTAGAATCTCTAAGACAGTTCAAACAATTTTATTATGAAAAATCCTCATCTTGTAAAAAGAGAAACCCGTCTTTTATTTTATATTACCCGTCGTGGTAAGACATTTGCCAATTTTCAAGGGCCTGGGTTGAAGCCCACATTGTCTTATGTACTATTTATACCTCATGAATCGTGATAATACAGAAATTGTGTTCTTCCTCGTTGCTCCCTTTACTTTCCTGTACTGCTGTACCTCTTGTATTGCCCCTTTTATGGAGTCAGGCTAATTAATGTACTGCTCCACCTCTTGTATTGCCCCCTTTATGGAGGAGTGAGGCTGGTTCATGTACTGCTGCACCTCTCGAATTGCCCCCTTTATGGAGGAGTGAGGCTAGTTCATGTACTGCTGCACCTCTCGTATTGCCCCCTTTATGGAGGAGTGAGGCTGGTTCATGTACTGCTGCACCTCTCGTATTGCCCCCTTTATGGAGGAGTGAGGCTAGTTCATGTACTGCTGCACCTCTCGTATTGCCCCCTTTATGGAGGAGTGAGGCTGGTTCATGTACTGCTGCACCTCTCGAATTGCCCCCTTTATGGAGGAGTGAGGCTAGTTCATGTACTGCTGCACCTCTCGTATTGCCCCCTTTATGGAGGAGTGAGGCTGGTTCATGTACTGCTGCACCTCTCATATTGCTCCCTTTATGGGGGAGTAAGGCTAGTTCATGTACTGCCACACCTCCGCCTTTCTTATATTTCTCTACACTGTTTTCCTATCGTAGTTGCGACCTGGCCCCTTGCCTGGTTCTCTACCACGTGTAGGCCCTACATGTTGTAGTGGTGACCTCTAAGACATTGTAGTGGTATAAACACACTGATCCATGAGACGATGGTACAGATTGAGTACATACCACTGATCCATGAGATGATGGTACAGATTGAGGACATACGACTGATCCATGAGATGATGGTACAGATTGAGGACATACCACTGATCCATGAGACGATGGTACAGATTGAGTACATACCACTGATCCATGAGAAGATGGTACAGATTGAGGACATACCACTGATCCATAAGATGATGGTACAGATTGAGTACATACCACTGATCCATGAGACGATGGCACAGATTGAGTACATACCACTGATCCATGAGAAGATGGTACAGATTGAGTACATACCACTGATCCATGAGATGATGGTACAGATTGAGTACATACCACTGATCCATGAGATGATGATACAGATTGAGTACATACCACTGATCCGTGAGATGATGGTACAGATTGAGGACATACCACTGATCCGTGAGATGATGGTACTGATTGAGGACATACCACTGATCCGTGAGACGATGGTACAGATTGAGTACATACCACTGATCCGTGAGACGATGGTACTGATTGAGTGCATACCACTGATCCGTGAGATGATGGTACAGATTGAGTGCATACCACTGATCCATGAGACGATGGTACTGATTGAGTGCATACCACTGATCCGTGAGATGATGGTACAGATTGAGTGCATACCACTGATCCATGAGACGATGGTACAGATTGAGTGCATACCACTGATCCATGAGATGATGGTACAGATTGAGTACATACCACTGATCCATGAGATGATGGTACAGATTGAGGACATACCACTGATCCATGAGATGATGGTACTGATTGAGTACATACCACTGATCCATGAGATGATGGTATAGATTGAGGACATACCACTGATCCATGAGATGATGGTACAGATTGAGGACATACCACTGATCCATGAGATGATGGTACAGATTGAGTACATACCACTGATCCATGAGATGATGGTATAGATTGAGGACATACCACTGATCCATGAGATGGTGGTACAGATTGAGTACATACCACTGATCCATGAGATGATGGTACAGATTGAGTACATACCACTGATCCATGAGATGATGGTACAGATTGAGTACATACCACTGATCCATGAGATGATGGTACAGATTGAGGACATACCACTGATCCATGAGATGATGGTACAGATTGAGGACATACCACTGATACGTGAGACGATGGTACAGATTGAGTACATACCACTGATCCATGAGATGATGGTACAGATTGAGGACATACCACTGATCCATGAGACGATGGTACAGATTGAGTACATACCACTGATCCATGAGATGATGGTACAGGTTTACAGATTGAGGACATACCACTGATCCATGAGATAATGGTACATATTGAGTACATACCACTGATCCATGAGATGATGGTACAGATTGAGGACATACCACTGATCCATGAGATGATGGTACAGATTGAGAACATACCATTGATCCGTGAGACGATGGTACAGATTGAGTACATACCACTGATCCATGAGATGATGGTACAGATTGAGTACATACCACTGATCCATGAGACGATGGTACAGATTGAGTACATACCACTGATCCATGAGATGATGGTACAGGTTTACAGATTGAGGACATACCACTGATCCATGAGATGATGGTACATATTGAGTACATACCACTGATCCATGAGATGATGGTACAGATTGAGTACATACCACTGATCCATGAGACGATGGTACAGATTGAGTACATACCACTGATCCATGAGATGGTACTGATTGAGGACATACCACTGATCCATGAGATGATGGTACAGATTGAGTACATACCACTGATCCATGAGACGATGGTACAGATTGAGTACATACCACTGATCCATGAGATGATGGTACAGGTTTACAGATTGAGTACATACCACTGATCCATGAGATGATGGTACAGATTGAGTACATACCACTGATCCATGAGACGTTGGTACAGATTGAGTACATACCACTGATCCATGAGATGATGGTACAGATTGAGTACATACCACTGATCCATGAGATGGTACTGATTGAGGACATACCACTGATCCATGAGATGATGGTACAGATTGAGTACATACCACTGATTCATGAGACGATGGTACAGATTGAGTACATACCACTGATCCATGAGATGGTACTGATTGAGGACATACCACTGATCCATGAGACGATGGTACATATTGAGGACATACCACTGATCCATGAGATGATGGTACAGATTGAGGACATACCACTGATCCATGAGATGATGGTACAGATTGAGTACATACCACTGATCCATGAGATGGTACAGATTTAGTACATACCACTGATCCATGAGATGGTACAGATTGAGGATATACCACTGATCCATGAGACGATGGTACAGATTGAGTACATACCACTGATCCATGAGACGATGGTACAGATTGAGTACATACCAGTGATCCATAAGATGATGGTACAGATTGAGTACATACCACTGATCCATGAGACGATGGTACAGATTGAGTACATACCACTGATCCATGAGATGATGGTACAGATTGAGGACATACCACTGATCCATGAGATGATGGTACTGATTGAGGATATACCACTGATCCATGAGACGATGGTACAGATTGAGGACATACCACTGATCCATGAGATGGTACAGATTGAGTACATACCACTGATCCATGAGATGATGGTACAGATTGAGGACATACCACTGATCCATGAGACGTTGGTACTGATTGAGTACACAGCAAGTTACTAATTACCCCCTTTGTAGAATCTAGATAGGATTGGGAAAGATTTATCGATTGTAAATGGTGAGCTTTAGTTGCAGTGATGGCAAGACCCTTCAGTGATAATCATATGTACACACTGAGCTGTATCAATGCCTTCAAGATTAAGGACTCTCATTGAAATGACACTGTCAGTTTTGATTAGTCTTATCTCAGTGTTCCTGCCTGTCAGTGGTCACAGCCTCAGGTTCATACTCAACTATTTAGCTTCAGTCAGAAATAGAAAATTGCAGTAAGCTACTTGCACAAAGCCTAGATGCCTAGTGCTGGGTTATATGGTGTACACAGTGCTGGGTTTAACCGTTATATGGTGTACACAGTGCTGGGTTTAACCGTTATATGGTGTACACAGTGCTGGGTTATATGGTGTACACAGTGCTGGGTTATATGGTGTACATAGTGCTGGGTTATATGGTGTACACATTCACAGGTTTATGTGGGTCAATGGAGAAAGTTTCACTTTTGCACCGTACCACATACTACAGTTGCCAAAACACTTTCTAAACCCATATCGTGTTCTCAATCTAGTGTTACTACATTACATTTCTGTCCTCATATGTCTGTTATGAGACTCAGAAATAATTAGCTGGAGTAAAATAAATTAAACAAATGTGTCTTTTTATGGATCAGATGCCAGATTATTTATAATTTTCTTTCTGTAGCCTCCCCCAGCTGCCCCTGTCAAACAAGTCTACCCAGTCAGATTGTATTACACATAATATAGTTACAGTCCTTTCAACAAAGTCCTGTTCTTGGCACAGATTACCCCTACAGTCCTGTTCTTGGCAAATATTACACCCTACAGTCCTGTTCTTGGCACAGATTACCCATACAGTCCTGTTCTTGGCAAATATTACACCACACAGTCCTGTTCTTGGCACATATTACTCCCTACAGTCCTGTTCTTGGCAAATATTACACCATACAGTCCTGTTCTTGGCAAATATTATACCCTACAGTCCTGTTCTTGGCATAGATTACCCCTACAGTCCTGTTCTTGGCACAGATTACCCCTACAGTCCAGTTCTTGGCACAGATTACCCCTACAGTCCAGTTCTTGGCACAGATTACCCCTACAGTCCTGTTCTTGGCAAAAATTACTCCCTACAGTCCTGTTCTTGGCAAAAATTACTCCCTACAGTCCTGTTCTTAGCACATATAGGGGCTTTCATGTATACCAACATGTGACGTCACATTCGCACATGCGTAGTACGCTGGCTGACAAAAGCCACAAACCAGCTGAGCTTTCTCTAACAAATGCCTTGCTATGCTCCAGCAAACATGAATGACTACTGGGCTAAATACACCAATGTTTTAGATCCCAGTGCGAGGGAATGTTACAATAAGAAACTAGAACACGGTGATGGCTTTACTAAGTTACCAGATCTGTATTTTGTTCAAAACGGGTGGTAGAACGACCCGGCCTCTGACCCGATTGAACGTTCAGCATTATGCGATCAACAAGCCAGAAATGTTCAGCCGAGAGTCTGTGAAAGTGTCGCGGGCGTGGGCCTAGGGCAAGGCTAGGCCAGCTTTACAGGCTGGCTTATGTTAATGGGTTCAGAGATTACAAACATTTCTTTTTTCAGCGGTCATTCTGCTTTAATTTATACAGCAGCTGCCAACAGTTATGAATAGAATATATCTATTGGTAATATTAACCGTTAATAGCGGTTCAAAGTTGAATAGTCATCCACAAACGCGGTCGTTTAGCAATGTTTACATCTGATCGTTTTTCCTCTTTTGGGATGCAATGAAACGACAATGAGCCATCCACACAGCGACTACTATGTCCTGTTCTTGGCACAAATTACCCCTAGTCCTGTTCTTGGCCCAGATTACCCTACAGTCCTGTTCTTGGCACAGATTACCCCTACAGCCCTGTTCTTGGAACAAGTTACCCCTACAGCCCTGTTCTTGGCACAAGTTACCCCTACAGCCCTGTTCTTGGCACAAGTTACCCCCTACAGTCCTGTTCTTGGCCCTATACAGTCCTCCAGCAGTGACACACCTGCTCATCATGGGTAGATCTAGTTGGCACGGGGGTCTCAACCATAGTCATAAGTCATTCTACTTTTGGGGGGGACACGTGTCCTTCTACATGAGCAAGTTCACCCCTCACGTACTTTAAGCAGCAAATACACAAGAACAGTGCAGTTTTGTCTTATTTTTATGTAAAAAAAAACGTCATGTTTGTGACACACATTTGTTAGAAACTTAAAATCCTCACAAATTCTGTTTTTTATATGAAATAAACCAGGCAAACAAAAACAAAGTTTGGCACTACATCGGCTAGAAAATAGTTAAATCAAAATCTGGTTTCATCACTTTTTTGACTAGAAAATAACATTAACTGGACAATTGGAAGTCTTTTTACATGTTCACAGTTGATCCCGAACATTTTATGTCAGATATCCTAGGTAGAACTTGCCCCGTGTTACATAGGCGGACGTTCCCCAACACAGATATTTGGTGGGCAGCACCTAAATATCACTAACACTGGATAGAGCAACAATGCTAGATCCAAACAATAGCTCTTATATAAGGGCTTTACTGAGCAGTCTGAATGTCTAACCAGTGCCACTTATAAGTACTGAAATTTGATCGAAACAAAATCAGTTTTCTAGCTCACAACTTTCCAGCCAGCAACTCGTAGACGTCAGTTTCTCGCTGCATCAGCGTTCAAAGTGAGGGGGGTTGGGGGTTACCCTACCATTGTTGCTGCATGTGAGGCTACTCTGGTTCGTCTGTGCTAGAACTTGACGGTTTTCGCAAAACTCGATCGATCTCGCAACAAGAACTCGATGGTTTTCGCAGGACTTGACATCCTTATGTTGGTAGTTTGGCTGATTCATTCAGATTACTCTATTGTCATTCAGTTAATCTCTGTTAAAAACATCTTAAATCATTCCACTCATATCATTGATGAATGTGTGTTCTGTGGTTAGGGGCGCCATCTGTTGGGTATCTGCAGTAATGCCGCCAATGAGGCGCATTTTACCTTGGCATTTTACTTCTCAAAATTACAGAGCACTGTGTCTGCAAGCGCATTACTCCAGTAACAATGGTTTAGATTATAATTTAGTCATTTAGCAGACGCTCTTATCCAGAGAGACTTACAACAAGTACATTCAAGTTGGTAAAATAACTACAGGTCGCTATGATTACAGTGCCTGAAAAGAATTTTTTCGGGGGGGTGACCAATATTTTTGGGAACCTCCAAGAGTCAGTGGTCATTTTGAACACTGTCGTAATATTTGCCATGGTTACAGGGGTTCTAAGACACCTCTCCATGGCCTAGGGGGGGTCTTGAGACCCCTAAGACCCTCCTGAATCAGCTGCTGCTTATGATAGTGCAAGTTCCAAAATTAATTGTAATATTTGGGTCTGCTAATTAGATTATTGGGGGATTTCAGATTTTGCAGATGTTCAAGTTCAACACAAATAAGTAACAACACAAACTAGAAAATTATAATTTTACACCAGCGTAAGCAATTAACAGGTGCCAACTTTATTATTAGGATTTCATTTAAAAGTGTACATAATTTCAAAATGAACCCAAACTCTGCACAGCATCACTCTCTGCTTTTGTTCCCTCAGCCCAGGGAACTGGGAACAGACAGGAGGTGTTGTAGGGAAGACTGAGGGAGAGAGACAGGTGGTGCCTTCTGTTGGTCAAATCAACTGTCCCCAACTAACCCCCCAGCTAGGCAGACCACACAGTCGGTTCTCTTAATAATACTGTACTCCTCACAAGCTAATTACAAATATGAATACCTTTATTTCAAGTTAAAGAAACAACAACTATACATACACATCTGCATTAAAAATATAAATAAGTCATTTTTTATTTAATTAAAATGAAAGTTGAAACATCAACATTAGAAACATTTAATGTATTGTTTTCTTATTAACACTGAAATAATGAGCTTACAAATTTTACTATATTTAGTAGTTTGTAATTTACTAACTGGAGTTCTCAATCAGCCAATGTTGTTTAAAGTTCAGTTAAGTAATATTTAACAAGACAAGATTGCCATCCAAAGCAAAGGCCCAGATGGCAAGTGGACAAGGAAGCCATTGGCTTATCGAAAGTCCATCAATATTCATCTTCTTATAACCCGCCCTCCTGAGATATGTGGCAACCTTGTTGTTAAACATATTCATGCTGCTAGCAGTTACACAATTTAGATAATTTGTTCCATTCATTTATTGTCTTCTGTGAGAACGAGTACTTCCTGATATCCAATCTACACTGATCCTTTACTAATTTTACCTCATGTCCTCTAGTTCTGCTATCTTTCTTTGAGTGAGAAAAATATATTTCTATCAATATTTTCATACCCATTCAACATCTTAGAAACTTAAATTTGATCTCCTCTTAATCTCTTTGTCTCTAGAGTTGTTAAACCACATTCTTTTAGGCGTTCTTCATAACTAAGGTCTCTCAGTTCTAGAATCATTTAGTTGCTCTCCTCTGTATTCGTTCAAACGTAACTATATCCTGCTTACCATAATGGTATCCACACTTGTATACAGTATTCTAAATGAGGCCTGAGTAATGCTTTGTACAGAGGTATGATTAGCTTTTCCCCTTGTACGTTATATTTCTCCTAATCGACCCAAGAATTTGATTACTCTTTGAAGCTGCAATACCACACTGCTCTGAAACTTTTATATCAGCGCTTATTGTTCTTCCTAAGTTCTTTTCTTTTACAGTAGTACTTAGAATAGTGTATCCCATTTTATAGTTTATATCCAAGTTCCCATGTCCTGTATGTAGGCATTTACATTTCCCAAAATTGAATAGCATCTGCCATTTTTCAGACCATTTAACTAATTTGTCTAGATCATTTTGTAAATGTTGTTTATTACCACCATTATCAACCTTTCTAAACATTTCTGTGTCACCACAAATTTCAGTACGTTGCTTACTATATTACCGTCCATCACTGTTTTTTTTTAATTTTCTCAAACATGACAAATTAACATAAAATTATTATAATGAGATACTTTTATTGAATGTAAATAAAGCATATGTAAAAAAACATTAAAATTTTACTGTCTGTGTATCTTTAAAGATGGCTTAAATTTGACAAGTCATTCACTCTTATAATATTTGTTGATGCATCATGCATCATTGATGATGCACGATACACATCATGGTTTGATACACATATTACATACATTATTGTGTTTTATGACCCATTTCTTTTTTAACACTGCCTTGGCCTGGCAGAAAGGATGGTCATGAAAAGCAGGGATTCCAATGTATCTGTTGAGCTGACAGGCCTGGTGAGCTATGTCATAGTGTGCTGTCTTGTCATTGAGTTGACAGATGAAATGTTGTGTTTGCAGGCACTCATAGTGGGAGACCACACTCGGAACACCTGCCCACGGCCCATGTCTTCCCTAGTCCCTCAACCCGTAGCACAGCTTCAACGTCACACACGGCCGCACCGACACGCTCCAGCGACCAGCCACTCTCCGCATGGCACCAGCCTCGCAGTCAGTCTGGTGGAGACCAGCGGCGACCAGTGTCAGACAGTTGCTATCATCTCATTGGCTCGGGCTACCAGGAGGCAGCACCATCTCTCTGGGAGAAAGAACAGTTCTCGGAGTTGCTCCATGAGCCAGATTTGTCGCAGTACCACAGTTCATTACCACTCCACTCTGACCGGTACCTCAATCCGTCGTACCCTGGCGGGGGTGACGTGAGTCGTCCCTATGGCACCGAGGGCAGTTACAGCAACGTCACTGCCACTCACCGACAACAGGCGCCACCGGTGGATGCGTCAACCATCGTGTCACGAGCTAGTGTCGTGTCTGATGGACTGACCACTGGTCATGTCAACCCGCCGGTCGGTGGTCAGTATGGAAGTGGGCGTGACCCCTACAGACCGGTGGGGTATTTGGAGAGACATGCCTACACGCACGCATGCAGCAGTTTCACTCCCCCGGCAGCCTACATGACGGACACACGCTTCGTCAGACCTGCCACGCCCTCTGGCATCACCAGCAGTGTCATGTCACCAGATGGCTTTGTGTCAGACTTGACGCGCTGGCAGCAGCAGCACCAACAGCAGCTGAGGAAGCAACAGCTGGAAGTGGCCCAGGTGAGACATGCGCACGTGTATATGCATGCATTCACACGTACGCTGTACATAGAAATTAGCATGCAGCTGATATTTTTACTTTCAGTTGACATAGATTAGTGACCCGTGTTAGTTATGAAATTTTACCTGATAGATATATATGTGTGTATATGTTTATTGAATTAACATAAGTATTGTACTAATACTAATACAGAAAGATCAAATAGCTGGCACATTGGGATTGACCTAGTGTGAGAGAAGATTTGGAACCAGGCGATATATTGACCCTAGATTCTAAACATTACAGTGAAATGTGGACCACTTGATATTTGGCCCTTATTTACCTTATATAAAGTAGTAATAACTAGATCTGTGTAGTACTTTCACTGTGTCTGCTCTAAGAGACCAGTGTTTAGTCTTGACGTATGCCTGGTTCTTTCACTGTGTCTGCTCTAAGAGACCAGTGCTTAGTCTTGACGTATGCCTGGTTCTTTCACTGTGTCTGCTCTAAGAGACCAGTGCTTAGTCTTGACGTATGCCTGGTTCTTTCACTGTGTCTGCTCTAAGAGACCAGTGCTTAGTCTTGACGTATGCCTGGTTCTTTCACTGTGTCTGCTCTAAGAGACCAGTGCTTAGTCTTGACGTATGCCTGGTTCTTTCACTGTGTCTGCTCTAAGAGACCAGTGCTTAGTCTTGACGTATGCCCGGTTCTTTCACTGTGTCTGCTCTAAGAGACCAGTGCTTAGTCTTGACGTATGCCCGGTTCTTTCACTGTGTCTGCTCTAAGAGACCAGTGCTTAGTCTTGACGTATGCCCGGTTCTTTCACTGTGTCTGCTCTAAGAGACCAGTGCTTAGTCTTGACGTATGCCCGGTTCTTTCACTGTGTCTGCTCTAAGAGACCAGTGCTTAGTCTTGACGTATGCCCGGTTCTTTCACTGTGTCTGCTCTAAGAGACCAGTGCTTAGTCTTGACGTATGCCCGGTTCTTTCACTGTGTCTGCTCTAAGAGACCAGTGCTTAGTCTTGACGTATGCCCGGTTCTTTCACTGTGTCTGCTCTAAGAGACCAGTGCTTAGTCTTGACGTATGCCCGGTTCTTTCACTGTGTCTGCTCTAAGAGACCAGTGCTTAGTCTTGACGTATGCCCGGTTCTTTCACTGTGTCTGCTCTAAGAGACCAGTGCTTAGTCTTGACGTATGCCCGGTTCTTTCACTGTGTCTGCTCTAAGAGACCAGTGCTTAGTCTTGACGTATGCCCGGTTCTTTCACTGTGTCTGCTCTAAGAGACCAGTGCTTAGTCTTGACGTATGCCCGGTTCTTTCACTGTGTCTGCTCTAAGAGACCAGTGCTTAGTCTTGACGTATGCCCGGTTCTTTCACTGTGTCTGCTCTAAGAGACCAGTGCTTAGTCTTGACGTATGCCCGGTTCTTTCACTGTGTCTGCTCTAAGAGACCAGTGCTTAGTCTTGACGTATGCCCGGTTCTTTCACTGTGTCTGCTCTAAGAGACCAGTGCTTAGTCTTGACGTATGCCCGGTTCTTTCACTGTGTCTGCTCTAAGAGACCAGTGCTTAGTCTTGACGTATGCCCGGTTCTTTCACTGTGTCTGCTCTAAGAGACCAGTGCTTAGTCTTGACGTATGCCCGGTTCTTTCACTGTGTCTGCTCTAAGAGACCAGTGCTTAGTCTTGACGTATGCCCGGTTCTTTCACTGTGTCTGCTCTAAGAGACCAGTGCTTAGTCTTGACGTATGCCCGGTTCTTTCACTGTGTCTGCTCTAAGAGACCAGTGCTTAGTCTTGACGTATGCCCGGTTCTTTCACTGTGTCTGCTCTAAGAGACCAGTGCTTAGTCTTGACGTATGCCCGGTTCTTTCACTGTGTCTGCTCTAAGAGACCAGTGCTTAGTCTTGACGTATGCCCGGTTCTTTCACTGTGTCTGCTCTAAGAGACCAGTGCTTAGTCTTGACGTATGCCCGGTTCTTTCACTGTGTCTGCTCTAAGAGACCAGTGCTTAGTCTTGACGTATGCCCGGTTCTTTCACTGTGTCTGCTCTAAGAGACCAGTGCTTAGTCTTGACGTATGCCCGGTTCTTTCACTGTGTCTGCTCTAAGAGACCAGTGCTTAGTCTTGACGTATGCCCGGTTCTTTCACTGTGTCTGCTCTAAGAGACCAGTGCTTAGTCTTGACGTATGCCCGGTTCTTTCACTGTGTCTGCTCTAAGAGACCAGTGCTTAGTCTTGACGTATGCCCGGTTCTTTCACTGTGTCTGCTCTAAGAGACCAGTGCTTAGTCTTGACGTATGCCCGGTTCTTTCACTGTGTCTGCTCTAAGAGACCAGTGCTTAGTCTTGACGTATGCCCGGTTCTTTCACTGTGTCTGCTCTAAGAGACCAGTGCTTAGTCTTGACGTATGCCCGGTTCTTTCACTGTGTCTGCTCTAAGAGACCAGTGCTTAGTCTTGACGTATGCCCGGTTCTTTCACTGTGTCTGCTCTAAGAGACCAGTGCTTAGTCTTGACGTATGCCCGGTTCTTTCACTGTGTCTGCTCTAAGAGACCAGTGCTTAGTCTTGACGTATGCCCGGTTCTTTCACTGTGTCTGCTCTAAGAGACCAGTGCTTAGTCTTGACGTATGCCCGGTTCTTTCACTGTGTCTGCTCTAAGAGACCAGTGCTTAGTCTTGACGTATGCCCGGTTCTTTCACTGTGTCTGCTCTAAGAGACCAGTGCTTAGTCTTGACGTATGCCCGGTTCTTTCACTGTGTCTGCTCTAAGAGACCAGTGCTTAGTCTTGACGTATGCCCGGTTCTTTCACTGTGTCTGCTCTAAGAGACCAGTGCTTAGTCTTGACGTATGCCCGGTTCTTTCACTGTGTCTGCTCTAAGAGACCAGTGCTTAGTCTTGACGTATGCCCGGTTCTTTCACTGTGTCTGCTCTAAGAGACCAGTGCTTAGTCTTGACGTATGCCCGGTTCTTTCACTGTGTCTGCTCTAAGAGACCAGTGCTTAGTCTTGACGTATGCCCGGTTCTTTCACTGTGTCTGCTCTAAGAGACCAGTGCTTAGTCTTGACGTATGCCCGGTTCTTTCACTGTGTCTGCTCTAAGAGACCAGTGCTTAGTCTTGACGTATGCCCGGTTCTTTCACTGTGTCTGCTCTAAGAGACCAGTGCTTAGTCTTGACGTATGCCCGGTTCTTTCACTGTGTCTGCTCTAAGAGACCAGTGCTTAGTCTTGACGTATGCCCGGTTCTTTCACTGTGTCTGCTCTAAGAGACCAGTGCTTAGTCTTGACGTATGCCCGGTTCTTTCACTGTGTCTGCTCTAAGAGACCAGTGCTTAGTCTTGACGTATGCCCGGTTCTTTCACTGTGTCTGCTCTAAGAGACCAGTGCTTAGTCTTGACGTATGCCCGGTTCTTTCACTGTGTCTGCTCTAAGAGACCAATGCTTAGTCTTGACGTATGCCCGGTTCTTTCACTGTGTCTGCTCTAAGAGACCAATGCTTAGTCTTGACGTATGCCCGGTTCTTTCACTGTGTCTGCTCTAAGAGACCAATGCTTAGTCTTGACGTATGCCCGGTTCTTTCACTGTGTCTGCTCTAAGAGACCAATGCTTAGTCTTGACGTATGCCCGGTTCTTTCACTGTGTCTGCTCTAAGAGACCAATGCTTAGTCTTGACGTATGCCCGGTTCTTTCACTGTGTCTGCTCTAAGAGACCAATGCTTAGTCTTGACGTATGCCCGGTTCTTTCACTGTGTCTGCTCTAAGAGACCAATGCTTAGTCTTGACGTATGCCCGGTTCTTTCACTGTGTCTGCTCTAAGAGACCAATGCTTAGTCTTGACGTATGCCCGGTTCTTTCACTGTGTCTGCTCTAAGAGACCAATGCTTAGTCTTGACGTATGCCCGGTTCTTTCACTGTGTCTGCTCTAAGAGACCAATGCTTAGTCTTGACGTATGCCCGGTTCTTTCACTGTGTCTGCTCTAAGAGACCAATGCTTAGTCTTGACGTATGCCCGGTTCTTTCACTGTGTCTGCTCTAAGAGACCAATGTTTATTCTTGACGTATGCCTGGTTCTTTCTCTCCAGCCGCTGTACAGTGAAACTGGACTGCCCGGTGTGGCCATCACTGGTCAGTCTGCTGGCCTCAGTCTGCTGTCTGACCCTCACCGACTGGACACAGTCAAAGCGGCCGCAGATAACATCATCAAGGAGAAGGACACTATCATAGAGCAGTAAGTCGTTAGTGGTCACTATCATAAAGCAGTAAGTAGTTAGTGGACACTATCATAGAGCAGTAAGTAGTTAGTGGTCACTATCATAGAGCAGTAAGTAGTTAGTGGTCACTATCATAGAGCAGTAAGTAGTTAGTGGTCACTATCATAGAGCAGTAAGTAGTTAGTGGTCACTATCATAGAGCAGTAAGTAGTTAGTGGACACTATCATAGAGCAGTAAGTAGTTAGTGGACACTATCATAGAGCAGTAATTAGTTAGTGGTCATTATCATAGAGCAGTAAGTAGTTAGTGGTCACTATCATAGAACAGTAAGTAGTTAGTGGACACTATCATAAGACAGTAAGTAGTTAGTGGTCACTATCATAGAGCAGTAAGTAGTTAGTGGTCACTATCATAGAACAGTAAGTAGTTAGTGGACACTATTATAGGACAGTAAGTAGTTAGTGGTCACTATCATAGGGCATTAAGTAGTTAGTGGTCACTATCATAGAACAGTAAGTAGTTAGTGTACACTATCATAGGACAGTAAGTAGTTAGTGGGCACTATCATAGGACAGTAACTAGTTAGTGGTCACTATCATAGAGCAGTAAGTAGTTAGTGGTCACTATCATAGAACAGTAAGTAGTTAGTGGACACTATCATAGGACAGTAAGTAGTTAGTGGTCACTATCATAGAGCAGTAAGTAGTTAGTGGTCACTATCATAGAACAGTAAGTAGTTAGTGGACACTATCATAGGACAGTAAGTAGTTAGTGGACACTATCATAGGACAGTAAGTAGTTAGTGGTCACTATCATAGGGCAGTAAGTAGTTAATGGTCACTATCATAAAACAGTAAGTAGTTAGTGTACACTATCATAGAACAGTAAGTAGTTAGTGGACACTATCATAGGACAGTAACTAGTTAGTGGTCACTATCATAGAGCAGTAAGTAGTTAGTGGACACTATCATAGGACAGTAAGTAGTTAGTGGTCACTATCATAGAGCAGTAAGTAGTTAGTGGACACTATCATAGGACAGTAAGTAGTTAGTGGTCACTATCATAGAGCAGTAAGTAGTTAGTGGTCACTATCATAGAGCAGTAAGTAGTTAGTGATCACTATCATAGAGCAGTAAGTAGTTAGTGGTCACTATCATAGAACAGTAAGTAGTTAGTGGACACTATCATAGGAAAGTAAGTAGTTAGTGGTCACTATCATAGAGCAGTAAGTAGTTAGTGGTCACTATCATAGAGCAGTAAGTAGTTAGTGGTCACTATCATAGAGCAGTAAATAGTTAGTGGTCACTATCATAGAGCAGTAAGTAGTTAGTGGACACTATCATAGGACAGTAAGTAGTTAGTGGTCACTATCATAGAGCAGTAAGTAGTTAGTGGTCACTATCATAGAGCAGTAAGTAGTTAGTGGTCACTATCATAGAGCAGTAAGTAGTTAGTGGTCACTATCATAGAACAGTAAGTAGTTAGTGGACACTATCATAGGACAGTAAGTAGTTAGTGGTCACTATCATAGAGCAGTAAGTAGTTAGTGGTCACTATCATAGAGCAGTAAGTAGTTAGTGGTCACTATCATAGAGCAGTAAGTAGTTAGTGGACACTATCATAGAGCAGTAAGTAGTTAGTGGTCACTATCATAGAGCAGTAAGTAGTTAGTGGTCACTATCATAGAGCAGTAAGTAGTTAGTGGTCACTATCATACAGTGGTTGTGGTCGTCGCAGTAGTTGTGACTACTCGTCAGTGTCCAGACTGTCTGTTGTGCTCACTACAGTCCCGATGCTAACATACCATTTTATTACAATACTAACCATCAAGTTTCCCAAAACAACTGTTTTGTTATCAAATCATCATAAGAGCCCTGACTTTGAAGTTGTTGTTGCAAAGTCTATGTAGGCACAAGTCAATGTTAAACTAGAAGCACAGGGGGGTTACTTAGAGATGCCTCAAGCAGGACAAGAGGCCACTACTACAGACAAAGTCTATGTAGGCACAAGTCAGTGTTAAACTAGAAGCACAGGGGGGTTACTTAGAGATGCCTCAAGCAGGACAAGAGGCCACTACTACAGACAAAGTCTATGTAGGCACAAGTCAATGTTAAACTAGAAGCACAGGGGGGTTACTTAGAGATGCCTCAAGCAGGACAAGAGGCCACTACTACAGACAAAGTCTATGTAGGCACAAGTCAGTGTTAAACTAGAAGCACAGGGTGGTTACTTAGAGATGCCTCAAGCAGGACAAGAGGCCACTACTACAGACAAAGTCTATGTAGGCACAAGTCAATGTTAAACTAGAAGCACAGGGGGGTTACTTAGAGATGCCTCAAGCAGGACAAGAGGCCACTACTACAGACAAAGTCTATGTAGGCACAAGTCAGTGTTAAACTAGAAGCACAGGGGGGTTACTTAGAGATGCCTCAAGCAGGACAAGAGGCCACTACTACAGACAAAGTCTTTGTAGGCACAAGTCAATGTTAAACTAGCAGCACAGGGTGGTTACTTAGAGATGCCTCAAGCAGGACAAGAGGCCACTACTACAGACAAAGTCTATGTAGGCACAAGTCAGTGTTAAACTAGACGCACAGGGTGGTTACTTAGAGATGCCTCAAGCAGGACAAGAGGCCACTACTACAGACAAAGTCTATGTAGGCACAAGTCAGTGTTAAACTAGAAGTACAGGGTGGTTACTTAGAGATGCCTCAAGCAGGACAAGAGGCCACTACTACAGACAAAGTCTATGTAGGCACAAGTCAGTGTTAAACTAGAAGCACAGGGTGGTTACTTAGAGATGCCTCAAGCAGGACAAGAGGCCACTACTACAGACAAAGTCTATGTAGGCACAAGTCAGTGTTAAACTAGAAGCACAGGGGGGTTACTTAGAGATGCCTCAAGCAGGACAAGAGGCCACTACTACAGACAAAGTCTATGTAGGCACAAGTCAATGTTAAACTAGAAGTACAGGAGGGTTACTTAGAGATGCCTCAAGCAGGACAAGAGGCCACTACTACAGACAAACTAATAACAAAATGTCCTAAAAACAGGTCTGACGCAGGTTATAAATGCGTGTGTTTAAATGCTAGGAGTATAGTAAAGAAGAAAAACGAATTAAACATTATGTTAAAGAATCTATTCAGGGTTATGAAATAAAATTAGAAAGGGAAGCAGATTGCGATGAAGCTGTTTGGTACAAAATAGTTTCAGGAAATTCTAAATTAGTCCAAACATAAACGAAGAGGATAACACAAAAATACAAAATGCTATAAAGGAAGTTAATAAAGGGGAATGTATCATAATGGAAATTTTAGCCATGAACACATTCAATGGAAATCTAGAGAGTACAGGGGATGAGGACCAACAGTTTCTATTTTTAATTCTGGATAGCTTCCATACTCAGCACGTGCTAGAACCAAAATGGGGAGATAATGTATTAAATATAGTTTTGTCATCACAAAAAGAATTAGTGGACAATGTAAAAATACATGAACCATTGGGTAACAGTGACCACAATCAAATACATTTTGACATCAGTGTAACATCAGAAAGTAAAAATAAAAAACATATAGGAAAAACTTCCACAAAGGTAACTATAAAGATATGAGAAAGTACTTACCAAAGCTAGATTGGAATAACATGCTGATGAATAAGACCGCAATTGAATGTTGGAATATTCTAAAATATGAAATTGAGAGTATCACTGATAAATTTGTTCCCTTAAAAAACCAAGGAAAATGGTCTAGAAAGAAACACTTGTCAAAAGAAGTATTAGAAAAACAGTGTTTAAGCAAACTATGTGGAGGGTTTATAGGCGTACCAGAAAGGATGAAGACTATGCAAATTACAAAGAGGCACTTAACGTAGCTACAACTTAGAAATTAGAAAATCTAAAAGAACCTTTGAAAAAAATTGGCAGGTAATATAAAAAATGACAGCAAGAGTTTCTATGCTTATGTAAGGAGTAAACAGAAAGTTCGAGATAAGGTTGGACCAATGGAAAACAACAGTGGAAACATAATTTCAGATGGATTTCAAATGGCAGAGGTCCTGAATGAGTATTTCAGCTCAGTTTTTACCACAGAAGATATCAGCTCACTTCCAGTTCCATTTACTAAATTTATCAATCAGAACATTTAGGGCAGTTATTTGTAACTCCTGAAATGATAGCAAACAAAATTAAGAAGATGAAAGATAATAAATCACAGGGAGTTGATGGGATACCACCAAAACTGCTTAAGGAAATTGTTGAGCAAATTAGTACACCACTTGCAAAATAAATACATCTCAACATGGGTTTCTAAAAGCAAGGTCATGTCTAACCAATCTCTTGTTTTTTTGAAGAAATTACAAAGTGGGTAGATGATGGGTCACCAGTGGATGTTGTCTACTTAGATTTTCAGAAAGCTTTCGATAAAGTGCCCCATCAAAGATTGTTACTTAAACTAAAAGCCCATGGCATAGGTAATGATGTAATCAACTGGATAGAAGAGTGGCTTACACACAGAAGACAGAGTGTAATAGTAGATGGTGAGATTTCAAACTGGAAATCTGTTTTGAGTGGGGTACCACAGGGATCAGTATTAGGCCCTATACTATTTTTAATATATATAAATGATTTGGAGGATGACATATCTAGCAAAGTACTCAAATTTGCAGATGACACAAAGGTATTCAGAAAGGTTACTAATTATACAGATAATCAGGGTTTACAGGATGATCTGTATAAATTAGTTGAATGGTCAGAAAAATGGCAAATGTTATTCAATTTTGGGAAGTGTAAATGCATACACATAGGACATGGAAACATGGTCGAAGAATATAAAATGGGGGATGCTGTACTAGGTAGAACCACACAAGAAAAGCACTTAGGAGTAACATTAAGTGTTGACATGAAAGTTTCAGAACAATGTCGGATTGCTGCTTCGAAAGGAAATCAAATTCTAGGGCTAATTAGGAGAACTATCACGTATAAGGAGAAACAGCTAATTGTACCCCTGTACAAAGCAATAGTTAGACCACATTTGGAATAGTGTCTTCAAGCATGGAGGCCGTATCGTAAAAAGGACATAGACAAGCTAGAAAGAATACAGCGAAGAGCAACTAAAATGATTCTAGAATTGAGAGACCTTAGTTACGAAAGCCGCTTATTACAATGTGGTTTGACAACACTAAGTGTTTAAAATAGTGAACGGTTATGAGGATGTTGATAGGAGTATGTTCTTCAAACTTAAAGAAGGCAGTAGAACCAGAGGACACAAAGCAGCATTAGTTAAGGACAGTGTAAGTTGGACATGAGAAAGTACTCTTTCTCACAGAGGGTGATAAATGAATGGAACAAACTGCCAAATGATTGTGTTAATGCTAGTAGTGTGAATATGTTTAAAAATAGAATTGACATATATATGATAAGGGCGGGCTACACATAGATGAGAAAGTTGTTGGACTCTCGATAAGCCAATGGCTTCCTTGTCCACTTGCCATCTGGAACTTATTTGGGATGGCAATCTTGTTACATCTTGTTAAATCTTATTCAACGTTTCATGTGAGCAGAGGTGGCTGTGAGGTTAAAGGGCACTGATTCCGTGCAGCATCAAACATTGATGTTTTGAGGTGGCTCAAAAACTCGGGTGTTTTCCATCCTCATCCCATCCGCATGCGGGACACATCCCGTCCACATGCGGGACACATCCCGTCCACATGCGGGACACATCCCGTTCACAAGCGGGACACATCCCGTCTGCATCCCATCCACATGAGGGACACATCCTGTCTGCATCCCATCCGCATGCGGGACACATCCCATCCGCATGCGGAACACATCCCATCCGCATGCAGGACACATCCCATCCACATGCAGGACACATCCCGTCTACATCCCATCCACATGAGGGACACATCCCGTCTGCATCCAGTCCACATGCGGGACACATCCCGTATGCATCCCGTCCACATGCGGGACACATCCCGTATGCATCCCATCCACATGCAGGACACATCCCGTCTGCATCCCATCCACATGAGGGACACATCCCGTCTGCATCCCGTCCACATGCGGGACACATCCCGTATGCATCCCATCCACATTCAGGACACATCCCGTCTGCATCCCATCCACATGAGGGACACATCCCGTCTGCATCCCGTCCACATGCGGGACACATCCCGTCTGCATCCCATCCGCATGAGGGACACATCCCGTCTGCATCCCGTCCACATGCGGGACACATCCCGTCTGCATTTCATGTTGAACACATGTGCAAGAAAATGTGAAATCACTTGAGACCGTAGAAATAACACTGACCAGCGAGCGTCATGCACAAGAAATAACACTGACCAGCGAGCGTCATGCACAAGAACAAATCACTTGAGACCGTAGAAATAACCCTGACCAGCGAGCGTCATGCACAAGAAATCTATACTGTGAGAAAAAACTAAATTTAGAAAATTACAAAAAGGGTTCGTCAAGAAAAACTGGACCAGGGAAAAAAGAAGTGATATTCTCAACTGAATGCATTAATGCTGACACAGGTGCACTTCCCAGTATGTGTGGGAAGACCTTCCCACTTTCTCCTCCGGGTCTGTAGTACCCGTAGTCTACAGACACCTGTTCCCTCAGACTTGTATCAGCCTTTGTCTACACTCGTCTATTGCAGCAACTCAGAAGACCCAAGTAACTTATTGATTTTCTAACAACACTGCAATGACTGCCACTGAGAAGGAAGTGGCTTGTCCCACCCATGGGAAATCTGTCTGCTCTGTGGTTACCACGGTTACACTGCTAATATAATGCATAATTGGTTTTGTGTAATAATGGGTTACAGTTATAAATGATGTAGAATTGCAAATTATGTTGAAAACATGAGTGAGTGTACTGGGTGTACTCAGTGTACTGGGTGTACTCAGTGTACCAGCCCAAAGCCTCCCAGTCAAGATCATCACCAGGGAAATTCTACGTTCTACCATTACTTCCCATACGTGCCTAACATTCCCTAGTTTTAAAAGGATATTCTACCTGTTTTTCTTTGATCTTGGTAAATGTTTAGCGATTAGTTATAAAAGTTGTACACAAAATGTTGGAAATACAAAACAAATTATCCTGAATACAAATGTGATAATGGCATCAAGGTATGCTTGTAGACTGTGTGCTCACAGTGGCATCAAGGTAGGCTTGTAGACTGTGTGCTCACAGTGGCATCAAGGTAGGCTTGTAGACTTTGTGCTCACAGTGGCATCAAGGTAGGCTTGTAGACTGTGTGCTCACAGTGACATCAAGGTAGGCTTGTAGACTGTGTGCTCACAGTGACATCAAGGTAGGCCTGTAGACTGTGTGCTCACAGTGACATCAAGGTAGGCTTGTAGACTGTGTGCTCACAGTGACATCAAGGTAGGCTTGTAGAGTGTGTGCTCACAGTGGCATCAAGGTAGGCTTGTAGACTGTGTGCTCACAGTGACATCAAGGTAGGCTTGTAGACTGTGTGCTCACAGTGGCATCAAGGTAGGCTTGTAGACTGTGTGCTCACAGTGACATCAAGGTATGCTTGTAGACTGTGTGCTCACAGTGGCATCAAGGTAGGCTTGTAGACTGTGTGCTCACAGTGGCATCAAGGTAGGCTTGTAGACTGTGTGCTCACAGTGACATCAAGGTATGCTTGTAGACTGTGTGCTCACAGTGGCATCAAGGTAGGCTTGTAGACTGTGTGCTCACAGTGACATCAAGTTATGCTTGTAGACTGTGTGCTCACAGTGGCATCAAGG
Organism: Lamellibrachia columna; assembly: GCA_963662155.1. Lineage (NCBI taxonomy): Eukaryota > Metazoa > Annelida > Polychaeta > Sabellida > Siboglinidae > Lamellibrachia > Lamellibrachia columna. The sequence continues at coordinate 1,974,680 of OY759270.1, read as the reverse complement.
TAGGCTTGTAGACTGTGTGCTCACAATGACATCAAGGTAGGCTTGTAGACTGTGTGCTCACAGTGACATCAAGGTAGGCTTGTAGACTGTGTGCTCACAGTGGCATCAAGGTAGGCTTGTAGACTGTGTGCTCACAGTGACATCAAGGTATGCTTGTAGACTGTGTGCTCACAGTGGCATCAAGGTAGGCTTGTAGACTGTGTGCTCACAGTGACATCAAGGTAGGCTTGTAGACTGTGTGCTCACAGTGGCATCAAGGTAGGCTTGTAGACTGTGTGCTCACAGTGACATCAAGTTATGCTTGTAGACTGTGTGCTCACAGTGACATCAAGGTAAGCTTGTAGACTGTGTGCTCACAGTGGCATCAAGGTAGGCTTGTAGACTGTGTGCTCACAGTGACATCAAGGTAGGCTTGTAGACTGTGTGCTCACAGTGGCATCAAGGTAGGCTTGTAGACTGTGTGCTCACAGTGACATCAAGGTATGCTTGTAGACTGTGTGCTCACAGTGGCATCAAGGTAGGCTTGTAGACTGTGTGCTCACAGTGGCATCAAGGTAGGCTTGTAGACTGTGTGCTCACAGTGACATCAAGGTATGCTTGTAGACTGTGTGCTCACAGTGGCATCAAGGTAGGCTTGTAGACTGTGTGCTCACAGTGACATCAAGTTATGCTTGTAGACTGTGTGCTCACAGTGGCATCAAGGTAGGCTTGTAGACTGTGTGCTCACAGTGACATCAAGGTAGGCTTGTAGACTGTGTGCTCACTGTGACATCAAGGTAGGCTTGTAGACTGTGTGCTCACAGTGACATCAAGGTAGGCTTGTAGACTGTGTGCTCACAGTGACATCAAGGTATGCTTGTAGACTGTGTGCTCACAGTGACATCAAGGTATGCTTGTAGACTGTGTGCTCACAGTGACATCAAGGTAGGCTTGTAGACTGTGTGCTCACAGTGACATCAAGGTATGCTTGTAGACTGTGTGCTCACAGTGACATCAAGGTAGGCTTGTAGACTGTGTGCTCACAGTGACATCAAGGTAGGCTTGTAGACTGTGTGCTCACAGTGGCATCAAGGTAGGCTTGTAGACTGTGTGCTCACAGTGACATCAAGGTAGGCTTGTAGACTGTGTGCTCACCGTGACATCAAGGTAGGCTTGTAGACTGTTCCCGTAGGCCTTGGGAAGACTGGAGAGGCTGTGGACTTTGTAAGTTGGGAGAATGTGAAAGTGTTTGGAGTAGGAAGTGGAATGTCAGCCCAGTGTGAGAGTGTTGGCATTGTTCCCAGTACTGTCCCAGCTGCCAGGGAAGGTGGGAATGACGTCAGGGAACTGCACTGCAAGGCCTGATGCTGGTCACTTGGCATTCACACTTGTTGCACACAGGGATAAATTAGCCCAGTCAGCCTCCTGCCATTGAAGGTGGGAATGACGTCAGGGAACCAGACTACAAGGTCTGGTGCTGGTTGCTTGGCATTCACACTTGTTGCATGTCAGGATGAACTAGCCCATTCAGCCTCCAGCAGCCCACAGCTGTCTGGGTCATTTCTTGTCTTGCCATTTACTCCATGTTCACGAAGCTGTGATTTTAGATTGGTGCAGCAGAACATAGTTTTATATTTTTGGCAGAAGCAGTCGGCTGCTACAGGCTAATAATGATATCCTTTATATACTTTGTTCTGCTCTATACGAGGACTAACAATACTGGCTACTCTTTGTGGAACCATGAAAAAAATGTGCGACCACGACAAATAGCTTTGAGCACACAGTTGTTTAAATGGAAGGTATCTAGTATGTTGGTATTTCAAGTGTTTCTACCAAAATACTTAACTAGTGTTCTCCACAATGGTGTGGAGTAAGTCATTTATAACTGGCACTGACAAATCTCATATGTATTTGCTAGGGAATTATCACAATTTTAATTTATATATAATGTGCCTACATATACATTCATATATATATATATGAAAAGGTGCCATCTTTCTGGCATTGCATGTTAAAATGTTAATTATAATAACTGTTACACATAGTCTGTGTACATCACTGTTGTGTCACCGTTGCCATGGTTATGTTGCGAAGACAGAAGATGAAGCTGATGCAGTTGGAGCGACAGTCTCGAGACGTCCGACTGCAAAAGGCCATCACAAAGAATGTCTCAGAAGACAGGAACAGTTACAGCACTATCCACCAGGTGGGTCTTGTGCGTTCATAGGCGGTCTTACACATTTATATTCTTACGCTCATTAATCGTACGTTACTTATACCAGTATATGTTCACCTGTATTTGTTAACCAGTATATGTTCACCTGTTCGTTAAGTCTTGCTTGGAACATGGTGAGGTTTTATGCATCTAGTGATTTGTATATATTAATTGAGAGACATCATCATGACACCAAGGATACAATATTTTAGAAAAATACTGTTAAATTATTTTATTCAAACCATCATTTCTTTGTCGTAAATAATTAAATGGGAACCTTTTTATGCAGTTATATGATATTTGGTTTGTTTAACTGTTTGACTGGAGAACCTGTTACCAGGTATAGATAAATGTAATTGAAAATTGTTTAGAAAATATTATTTAGATATGATAATTAATAGTTATAGACAGTTATTGCAATGTGTTTTTGGAAAATCAGGTTTTTGTTTTTAAAATAACAGACTGTTTTTAAATAACAGGATTGTTGTTTTTTAGTGGGAGCATAAAAAATATTTTTTTTATTTGACAGTAGTATGGTAATAACAGAGCAGACGAGATGGGTGTTGAGCAAGTGGGGTTGAACCCTTCGAATGATACAGTCAGTTCAATTTTGATCTGGTGAAGCTACCTTTATGAATGTCAGGATTCATTGGAGATTGGACTGTTTAAATTTAGGGAATGGCTACTGGTACTGGTACTGGATTTGGCCATAAAGTTTCAGCAGTTTCTTTCTCCACAGATATACAGTACAGATGTGGTGGTTTCTTCTTCACAGATATACAGTACAGATGTGGTGGTTTCTTCTTCACAGATATACAGTACATATGTGGTGGTTTCTTCTTCACAGATATACAGTACAGATGTGGTAGTTTCTTCTTCACAGATATACAGTACAGATGTGGTGGTTTCTTCTTCACAGATATACAGTACATATGTGGTGGTTTCTTCTTCACAGATATACAGTACAGATGTGGTGGTTTCTTCTTCACAGATATACAGTACATATGTGGTGGTTTCTTCTTCACAGATATACAGTACAGATGTGGTAGTTTCTTCTTCACAGATATACAGTACAGATGTGGTAGTTTCTTCTTCACAGATATACAGTACATATGTGGTGGTTTCTTCTTCACAGATATACAGTACAGATGTGGTAGTTTCTTCTTCACAGATATACAGTACAGATGTGGTGGTTTCTTCTTCACAGATATACAGTACATATGTGGTGGTTTCTTCTTCACAGATATACAGTACAGATGTGGTAGTTTCTTCTTCACAGATATACAGTACATATGTGGTGGTTTCTTCTTCACAGATATACAGTACATATGTGGTGGTTTCTTCTTCACAGATATACAGTACAGATGTGGTAGTTTCTTCTTCACAGATATACAGTACAGATGTGGTGGTTTCTTCACAGATATACAGTACAGATGTGGTGGTTTCTTCTTCACAGATATACAGTACAGATGTGGTGGTTTCTTCTTCACAGATATACAGTACATATGTGGTGGTTTCTTCTTCACAGATATACAGTACAGATGTGGTGGTTTCTTCTTCACAGATATACAGTACAGATGTGGTGGTTTCTTCTTCACAGATATACAGTACAGATGTGGTGGTTTCTTCTTCACAGATATACAGTACAGATGTGGTGGTATCGTTTCTCCAATGATTTTGACAGTCTGTGGCATTCAGTTGGCACTCCCAGTTAACCCCCGATACATGTGTAACTGGTTTTTGTTTTGCATAACTGGTAATTGCAAAATGATAACGGGTGAATTGGAAATGTTGACAATCGCAGCCAGGGCTTAGTTACAGAGTTGGTCTGTAACATGTTCTCTTGTATTTGTGTCAGGATGAGTTGTACGGCTCTAACCGACACTCGCTTGGCAACAAAGGCACAGAGGAACTACAGGATGAGCCGTACGGCTCTAACCGACACTCGCTTGGCAACAAAGGCACAGAGGAACTACAGAAGAAACTAGGGTAAGTGGCTCAGTTGTGTTGTTGGGGCCCAATAATAAGATACATTATAATAAATAATGTTGCCATGTTAAGTATATTGTGATCAGTGAACTGTAAAGTGTTAAGTATATTGTGATCAGGGAACTGTGAAGTGTTAAGTATATTGTGATCAGGGAACTGTGAAGTGTTAAGTATATTGTGATCAGGGAATTGTAATAACAATAATAAACGTACTTATATATCGCCCGATCAATCGAGATTGCTCTCAGGTGCTTTCCACATATAGTAGTATTTTACAGGCCATTAGTTGCTACGAGAACAATTATACTGAGAATTAACACTACTTAACACTTTACTAACTGTAAAGTGTTAACGCCACACATAGCCGTGAGTGGTGAAGTGTTAAGGCCACACATAGCAGTGAGTGATGAAGTGTTAAGGCCACACATAGCAGTGAGTGATGAAGTGTTAAGGCCACACAGCAGTGAGTGGTGAAGTGTTAAGGCCACACAGCAGTGAGTGATGAAGTGTTAAGGCCACACATAGCAGTGAGTGGTGAAGTGTTAAGGCCACACATAGCAGTGAGTGGTGAAGTGTTAAGGCCACACATAGCAGTGAGTGGTGAAGTGTTAAGGCCACACATAGCAGTGAGTGATGAAGTGTTAAGGCCACACATAGCTGTGAGTGATGAAGTGTTAAGGCCAGACATAGCAGTGAGTGATGAAGTGTTAAGGCCAGACATAGCAGTGAGTGATGAAGTGTTAAGGCCACACATAGCAGTGAGTGATGAAGTGTTAAGGTCACACATAGCAGTGAGTGATGAAGTGTTAAGGCCACACATAGCAGTGAGTGATGAAGTGTTAAGGCCACACATAGCAGTGAGTGATGAAGTGTTAAGGCCACACATAGCAGTGAGTGATGAAGTGTTAAGGCCAGACATAGCAGTGAGTGATGAAGTGTTAAGGCCACACATAGCAGTGAGTGATGAAGTGTTAAGGCCAGACATAGCAGTGAGTGATGACGTGTTAAGGCCACACATAGCAGTGAGTGATGAAGTGTTAAGGCCACACATAGCAGTGAGTGATGACGTGTTAAGGCCACACATAGCAGTGAGTGATGAAGTGTTAAGGCCAGACATAGCAGTGAGTGATGACGTGTTAAGGCCACACATAGCAGTGAGTGATGAAGTGTTAAGGCCACACATAGCAGTGAGTGATGACGTGTTAAGGCCACACATAGCAGTGAGTGATGACGTGTTAAGGCCACACATAGCAGTGAGTGATGACGTGTTAAGGCCACACATAGCAGTGAGTGATGACGTGTGTAGGCCACACATAGCAGTGAGTGATGAAGTGTTAAGGCCACACATAGCAGTGAATGATGAAGTGCATGTAGCAGTGTTCTGCTTTCTATCACACAGATAATGTTTGCTGTTTACAGACAGTGTGAGTATGAGATCCAGGAGTTGAAGGCAAGTCTTGACAAAGACACAGAAGAACATAAACAGAGACTGGTTCAACTAGAAGATAAGGTAATTATGCTTACACAGCTTATCATGTGGCGTGTTGGTGAGAACGACGAGCTCTTATTGGCCTTCGCATCTTCTTGCTGCCATTTAAAAACTTGGGCAATTTCATTCACTCTACATTACCTCAGTTCATTCATCTGTATAAACAATTCCTGGCTATAACAGGGGTGGTAATTGTAGCATGGCTGAATACTTCCCAGAGAAGTCGAATTGTTGTTGGAATGAACAGGTCTGCCGGGGGTGAAGTGTAAAGTGCTTTGAGCAGTCCTAAGGACTGGATACAGCGCTATATAAGAACTTACCTTTACCTGTGTGTGTCTGTTAAACATGTGTGTCTGTGTTACACATGCATGCCTGTGTTACACATGCATGTCTGTGTTACACGTGCATGTCTGTGTTACACGTGCATGTCTGTTATACATGCGTGTCTGTGTTACACATGTGTGTCTGTGTTACACATGCATGTCTGTGTTACACATGCATGTCTGTGTTACACATGCATGCCTGTGTTACACATGCATGTCTGTGTTACACATGCATGCCTGTGTTACACATGCATGCCTGTGTTGCACATGCATGTTTGTGTTACACATGCTTGTCTGTGTTACACATGTGTGTCTGTGTTACAGCTGCATGTCACAGAGAAGGAAGCTGTGGAATGGAAGGAGAAGCACCTGTTACTGGAGGCGAGCCGGGACACTCTCCAGAAGAAGTATGACGGCCTGGAGCGCTACCTCGGTGATCTGCCCACCTCAACAGAACATGGCAAACGCAATGCTGAGATATCCTTTGCATGGGTCGTTCTAGATGCAATGTGTCTTTGAAGCTTTCACAATGTAGTTCCACATATAGACAGCCTGTCTGATGTTTTCGAAGCACATATAATTTAATATTAAGGTAATCATGATTTGTTGAGTACCTGTGTAGAACTGTGCCTTGTAGGTAGAGTATAAATGATACCACCGTATGTTAGCAACCTGTTTCTTTCTGCAAGGTTTCTCTGTAGTACGTCTTACTGCACTATAATCTTTTATCACCAACCTACTTCTATAGTAATAATAATGATACAATTCTTATAAGGCACATGTATAGCATTAAAAAGCTTGCTTTACATAATTAATTAATGGAACAATTCTAAAATGAAATCTCTACTAGGAGACTGTGTGTGGGAAGTGTTGGAGCACAGATGGTGTCGTCTCCTTGACTGCCTCCACCTGAAGTCTGTGAAGGAGGAGCGGTCTCGCTACAAGCAGCGTGTGGCAGAGCTGGAGCGGAGACTCAGTGAGCTGAACAAGGGTGTTATGTCCCGCGACAACCTCATTCAGTCTCTGGAAGACTCACATCACAAGCTGAATGCACGGCTCGAGGAGAAAGAGGTATCACTGCCACAGCCTGTTGAGTGTTAGACAGTTACACATGTAGCAACCTAGCTTTTGTTGATGAGGCAAGGATGGTATATCTAAGTTGATGAGGCAAGGGTGGTATATCTAAGTTGATGAGGCAAGGGTGGTATATCTAAGTTGGGTTTTGCAGAAAGGGACTGAGGTAGTTTGTGTTTTGTTGCAGACAGTTACGTTTTCATGCTTCCAAAGAGATGTAGCTAAGTTGGTCATGTTGTTGCTGGGAAATGTAGCTAAGTTGGTCATGTTGTTGCTGGGAAATGTAACTAAGTTGGTCATGTTGTTGCAGAAAGATGCTGCTAAGATGGTCTTGTAGTTGCAGAAAGATGTAGCTAAGTTGATCATGTTGTTGTAGAGATATGTAGCTTAGTTGGTTGTGTTGCAAAAAGATGTAGCTAAGTTGATCATGTTGTTGCAGAGACATGTAGCTAAGTTGGCAATGTTGCAGAGGGATGTAGCTAAGATGTGGAAAGAGACAGAGGTGTACAGGAGAGACAGTCGCCTGCCGTCCTTCCTCTTTGATGATGAGACACAAGACCTGCAGCAGGAGCTGTCTGTGATGCGCAGTGACTACGACAAGGCCAAGAAAGTGAGTATTAAAGGTTCCTCCTCAGTCCAATTTTAAGTTCGTCTCATTTTAGAAGCAGTTAAAAACAATCAAAATCAAACTCTCTGGCATCCACTACGACATGCTAGCTCGTTTTTACACATTTATTTTTTGTGTGAAATCATCGGAGAAACTATTAAATTATTTTTTACCACATCCAATCAAATTTCAGGGGAAAGGCCTTGGTATACCGTAGCATAAGACTTGATACTTTCACGAGTCACACAATCTGAAGTAAATTCTTTCGATAACTTTAACAAAAGCACTCACTCTTTTCAAAAACCAACTGTGAACATTACTTAAACTATTCACATACAACAGATCACAACAGCAGTGAACCTGATTCGTGATGGGCTAAATTAATCGAGGAAGAAGTTTAATATAAAATGTAATGTTTCTGTTTGGAGAGTGAGTTAGTCTATTTGTGTTTACTAGAGTGAGGCTACTTCAAATGTCAGATTTGCTGTCGCCAAAAAGCAGTGATATGCTGTCTTCCGATTTCCTACATAATTTTGCATAGAACATACTCAAATAACAGTAAAACTTATTAACTATTTGAGTTAGGTGTATAGACATGAAGCATTGGACAGATGGTGGTCTTGCAGTGACAAGAGAGATTGCAGGGAGACGCCAAAGGCCTGACTGAGGCTATGGTTACATTGGACAGATGGTGGACTTGCAGTGGCAAGAGAGATTGCAGGGAGACGCCAACAGCCTGACTGAGGCTATGGTTACATTGGACAGATCATGGACTTGCAGTGGCAAGAGAGATTGCAGGGAGACGCCAACGGCCTGACTGAGGCTATGGTTACATTGTACAGATGGTGGACTTGCAGTGGCAAGAGAGATTGCAGGGAGACGCCAACAGCCTGACTGAGGCTGTGTTTACATTGGACAGATCGTGGACTTGCAGTGGCAAGAGAGATTGCAGAGAGACTCCAACGGCCTGACTGAGGCTATGGTTACATTGGACAGATCGTGGACTTGCAGTGGCAAGAGAGATTGCAGGGAGACGCCAACAGCCTGACTGAGGCTATGGTTACATTGGACAGATCGTGGACTTGCAGTGGCAAGAGAGATTGCAGGGAGACGCCAACAGCCTGACTGAGGCTATGGTTACATTGGACAGATGGTGGACTTGCAGTGGCAAGAGAGATTGCAGGGAGACGCCAACGGCCTGACTGAGGCTATGGTTACATTGGACAGATGGTGGACTTGCATTGGCAAGAGAGATTGCAGGGAGATGCCAACGGCCTGACTGAGGCTATGGTTACATTGGACAGATGGTGGACTTGCAGTGGCAAGAGAGATTGCAGGGAGGCGCCAACGGCCTGACTGAGGCTACAGCTATCAAAGAAGAATATATACATATACGTAACTTACTCAAATAGTTAATAATTTTGTTTGTGTGTGTGCGTGCGTGCGTGCATGCTTGTGCATACTTGTGTATATAATACAGATTTTAAGTACAAAAATATAATACATTAGTCTGTGTCTAGTTGGCGGAGGGGCTGCAGCGTCGCCTCCAGCAGGGCGAGGGGAAGCATCGCAGTGTGCAGAGACAGCTTGAGGAGAGACTACAACACGAACAGGAGGCAGTGATAGCCCTCAAGGGGGAGCTAGCCACCAAGGACATTCATCTAAAGAAACTACGATACTCCATCAAACAGGTCAGTGATAGCCCTCAAGGGGAAGCTAGCCACCAAGGACATTCATTTAAAGAAACTACGACACTCCATCAAACAGGTCAGTGATAGCCGTCAAGGGGGAGCTAGCCACCAAGGACATTCATCTAAAGAAACTACGATACTCCATCAAACAGGTCAGTGATAGCCCTCAAGGGGGAGCTAGCCATCAAGGACACTCATCTAAAGAAACTACGACACTCCATCAAACAGGTCAGTGATAGCCGTCAAGGGGGAGCTAGCCACCAAGGACACTCATCTAAAGAAACTACGACACTCCATCAAACAGGTCAGTGATAGCCCTCAAGGGGAAGCTAGCCACCAAGGACACTCATCTAAAGAAACTACGACACTCCATCAAACAGGTCAGTGATAGCCCTCAAGGGGAAGCTAGCCACCAAGGACACTCATCTAAAGAAACTACGACAATCCATCAAACAGGTCAGTGATAGCCCTCAAGGGGAAGCTAGCCACCAAGGACACTCATCTAAAGAAACTACGACACTCCATCAAACAGGTCAGTGATAGCCTTCAAGGGGGAGCTAGCCACCAAGGCACTCATCTAAAGAAACTACGACACTCTATCAAACAGGTCAGTGATAGCCCTCAAGGGGGAGCTAGCCACCAAGGACACTCATCTAAAGAAACTACGACACTCCATCAAACAGGTCATGTACACACATCCATGAGTGTAACCACACGCACGATATATTTTCATTTGGAGAGTGAATTTTGCTAGACTATGACGCATCATGTCTGGTTATCTATTAGTATGACATGCGCCATGTAGGGTTATCTATTAGTATGACACACTTCATGTAGGGTTATTTATCAGTATGACACGCATCATGTAGGGTTATCTAACAGTATGGCGCCACCCATGAAATTAAGATGCTGTGTGTTTTCCCTAGTTAACCACTGGTGTGATATTCTTAATTGTAGTTGTAAATGGTTATGTTTCAGTAACTCTTACATAGGCCCAAAACCTTTTGTTTCCCTTTAGCATCATTACAATAATAATAATTATATTATGGTGACTATGTGCTGACAGTTGGGTGCTGAGAACGAAGACCTTCTGGAGAAACAAATAGCTATGATCGAACGTGTCAAAGAACTGGAGCAGCAGCTGTCAGGTGACCTTCGACAGCTGGAGCAGCGACTGCTTGCTGACTTGAGCACCACCTTCAGTGAGCTGCAGGCACTAGTGCACATCTGCATGGAGCGGGCGAACGGCCACGACCCGAACATATCCATCCTTCTTGGAGTCAAAAGTAAGCATCACGTCTGTAGTAGGGAGCGTCTCCATTACTGATCACTTTTATTTTGTACACTGCAAATTTACACATTCTTGTTTATACTTTGCTTACTAATCATTGTCATGTGTCGCTACCATCGTCATCTTTCGCTACCATTGTCGTCATCTGTCGCTACCATCGTCATCATCTGTCACTACCAGAGTTTATTGATACTCTATTCCACGTATGGTCACTCAATGTCCACTGTGTTTCTCTGTCTCAGACTGAGCTGTTTGGTTTGTTAGATCTGTGATTGATTATAAAATCATGGCATTGTGACTTGCTGTAGAAACCTTTCTGTCAGGCTGCACAGACTGTCAGGCTGGACAGACTATCAGGCTGCACAGACTGTCAGGCTGCACAGACTGTCAGGCTTCAATGTCTGCTTCTGCATCTGCCTTTTGACCAATAGACAAGTAGCTATAAGAACTAGTTTAGTGTTGTGGAATATTATGTAGAACCTGCTCTACCATAACACAGTGTATAGTGTGGGATGCTGCGGCGCAGTGGCCAGAACATTGCATAGTGTGGGACGCTGCGGCGCAGTGGCCAGAACATTGCATAGTGTGGGACGCTGCGGCGCAGTGGCCAGAACATTGTATAGTGTGGGACGCTGCGGCGCAGTGGCCAGAACATTGCATAGTGTGGGACGCTGCGGCGCAGTGGCCAGAACATTGCATAGTGTGGGACGCTGCGGTGCAGTGGCCAGAACATTGCATAGTGTGGGACGCTGCGGTGCAGTGGCCAGAACATTGCATAGTGTGGGACGCTGCGGTGCAGTGGCCAGAACATTGCATAGTGTGGGACGCTGCGGCGCAGTGGCCAGAACATTGTATAGTGTGGGACGCTGCGGCGCAGTGGCCAGAACATTGCATAGTGTGGGACGCTGCGGCGCAGTGGCCAGAACATTGCATAGTGTGGGACGCTGCGGCGCAGTGGCCAGAACATTGCATAGTGTGGGACGCTGCGGCGCAGTGGCCAGAATATTTCATAGTGTGGGACGCAGTGGCCAGAACATTACATAGTGTGGGACGCTGTGGCGCAGTGGCCAGAACATTGCATAGTGTGGGACGCTGCGGCGCAGTGGCCAGAATATTGCATAGCGTGGGACGCAGTGGCCAGAATATTGCATAGTGTGGGACGCAGTGGACAGAATATTGAACTCTCAGTCGAGAGATCCCCGGTTTTAATGCTGTTACTGCTGTTTCAAAAGATTTGACAATTTCATTCACCCCACCTTGCCTCAGTTCACTCAGCTGTATAAATGAGTACCTGGCTACAGACACAGGTGGATATGTGAACAAATGGTCTTTGTTCACTAACTGCAGCGTGACTGTACGTTCCAGAGATGGCGTTGTGAGGGGGTGAAGTGTAAAGTTTGAGTGAGCAGTCCCAAGGCCTGGACTGGACTATATATAAGGACGTACATTTACCTTTCTTAGAAAATCACATAAAATGACCACAAGAAGGAGATGCTGGTTATGTGTTCACAGTTATGTCTCCTCCCTCAGTGCCTCCTCCCTCATTATTTCCTTCCTCATTATCTCCTCCCTCATTATTTCCTCCCTCAGTGTTTCCTCCCTCATTATCTCCTCCCTCATTGTCTCCTCCCTCATTGTCTCCTCCCTCATTGTCTCCTCCCTCATTGTCTCCTTCATCAGTGTCTCCTCCCTCAGTGTCTCCTCCTTCAATGTCTTCTCCCTCAATGTATCCTTCCTCGTCTCCTCCCTCAGTGTCTTGTCCTTCATTGTCTGCTCCCTCAATGTCTCCTCCCTCAATATCCTCCCTCAATGTCTCCTCCCTCATTGTATCCTCCCTCATTGTCTCCTCCCTCATTGTCTCCTCCCTCAGTGTCTCCTCCCTCATTGTCTCCTCCCTCAGTGTCTCCTCCCTCATTATCTCCTCCCTCATTGTCTCCTCCCTCAATGTCTCCTCCCTCATTGTCTTCTCCCTCAGTGTTTCCTCCTCCTTCATTGTCTGCTCCCTCAATGTCTCCTCCCTCAATATCCTCCCTCAATGTCTCCTCCCTCATTGTAGCCTCCCTCATTGTCTCCTCCCTCAGTGTCTCCTCCCCCATTATCTCCTCCCCCATTGTCTCCTCCCCCAGTGTCTCCTCCCTCATTGTCTCCTCCCTCAGTGTCTCCTCCCTCAGTGTCTCCTCCCTCAGTGTCTCCTCCCTCATTGTCTCCTCCCTCAATGTCTCCTCCCTCATTGTCTCCTCCCTCAGTGTCTCCTCCCTCAGTGTCTTCTCCCTCAGTGTCTCCTCCTTCAATGTCTTCTCCCTCAATGTCTCCTCCCTCAATGTATCCTCCCTCATCTCCTCCCTCAGTGTCTTGTCCTTCATTGTCTGCTTCCTCAATGTCTCCTCCCTCAATATCCTCCCTCAATGTCTCCTCCCTCATTGTCTCCTCCCTCAGTGTCTCCTCCCTCAGTGTCTCCTCCCTCATTGTCTCCTCCCTCAGTGTCACCTCCCTCAGTGTCTTCTCCCTCAGTGTCTCCTCCTCCTTCAATGTCTTCTCCCTCAATATCTTTTCCCTCAATGTCTCCTCCCTCAATGTATCCTCCCTCGTCTCCTCCCTCAGTGTCTTCTCCCTCAGTGTCTTGTCCTTCATTGTCTGCTCCCTCAATGTCTCCTCCCTCAATGTCCTCCCTAACCGTCTCCTCCCTCATTGTCTCCTGCCTGTCTGTCCTACAGCTCTGTCTGCCGCCAGCAACGGGACACAGACCCCTGACAGTGGTGACCAAGCTCAGTCTCTCAAGTACAAGTTGAGTCGCGTCCACGACCTGCGCAAGGACATCGACCACCTGAGAGAACTCATCTGTAACAAGTATGCCGAGGACATGAGTGAGAACCTCAATTGTACCACTCAGTAGACCATTGCAGTGGACAACACTGGCCACAGTGGACAACACTGACCACAGTGGACAACACTGACCACAGTGGTTTATCGACTAGTCAGTGACCTGTATAACTCATTGTTCTGTAGAAACTGTCTGTGATTTCTAGGTACTCTTTATGTCAGCACTGACATTAGTGGATCGTCATGTGCACAAATTATACATGTCTGTATGCGTGCATGTTGCGTGCGTTTTCAGTTAACATGATTGCTATAGAAGGGTTCTGGTCGAGGGTTGGATGGCTGTCCTACCCTCATGAATGACTGAAAACGGTCACATTACAAGATTGATCTCTTGTCAGCTGCTGTGGTCGTCTTATAAAAGTGCTATTGTTACAGACGCTATTGTTACAGACGCTGTTGTTACAGACGTTATGTTGCATCAACAAAAGCGTTTCTTGCCAGTTGTCCCTGGTCCTATGTAGCCACCGGATCTCTCAGGGGACAGATCTTATCACTTTGATGTTTTCATCAGACTTGGGTTCGGTGACTGGTGTAATCACAATCTACTCTCTTGAGTGGTAATTATAATTGCAAATGGTGTTTAGCTGTACTAATAGTTGTGGTTTGTCTGTTACTCGCAGTAATTGCAACAGTTATTAATAAATGTTGATAATAGAAATAGTCACATTGCTGCTTGGTGTCAGGGCAACTTAACATGGTTCCGTTCTGTCTTACTGGCAATCTTCCAGATATAGATGAAATAATAATTTAATCATATTAATTATTTCTATTCTGACGTTCTGGAAATAAAAAAGAAACATTAATTTAATTAATTTATGTTGTGCTGTAGATATCATTGTAGTTGAGCCCAGGTCTGATTGTGATTAGATATCATTGTAGTTGAGTCCAGGTCTGGTTATCTTTTTTTATCGTAACTCTAATGTGCCAAACGATGTGTCAAAGTGCGATCATATGCAAATTTACATTTCTGCAGTATTAGCAATATATGAAGTGACAACCGCCAGAAGTTGGTGTAAACAGCGACACTAGAGACGTGTACGCTTTGTTTCGTGGTTTTCGGTCCAGGGAGTTTGATGAGGACAAAGGGGCTGCTTTGTTTGCCTTGTTGGATGGGCTTCCTGGTAATTCTCTCAGGTTACTGGTTGATTGTGTCCAGTGTTCTAGCCAGGACTGCAAGCGGCGGCTCCGTATTTATGTTACCTTTAATTGTGCAGTTATTTATATTCGTTTGAGGAGCTGACCGCTGGAGACACGTTGCTCAAGTCTTGTCTGCGAGAGTTGTGTGAATTTGACAGAAGTGATTGCGACATCTGTCTGTGTTATGACTGCAAGTTAGCTGCATTGAGGTTGATGAGATGGTGGTTGATGAGATAGTGGTTGATGAGATAGTGGTTGATGATATAGATGTGGCTAGCTCATCATTTTATTGACTTGTACATTCTGAAATTTGTATTAAAATAACTTTGAGATATGAGCTGTTGTTCTTTTAATATAATTTTACCCGCCATATTGGAAACGTTCAAGGTCACATGAAGAATCGTTGTACCCTATACAAGGCAGTGGCTTCCTTTAATCTGGTGGCTTAAGGCCAAATGTTGATGAGATCTTGAATAAATCACTAAATGTTTTACACATGTTGCATAGGTCTTTAACAAACAGGTGAAGGTCAGAGGTCACAACGTGTAATTTTTTACACATGTTGCATAGGTCCTTAACAAACAGGTGAAGGTCAGAGGTCACAACGTGTAATTTCATGCATAACAATGTTGAAGACCCATTAATTCATCTCGAAAAACTTCAAAGCATGTTTTCTTATAATCGAGATATCTGTTTCAAATCCAAGCTATTTTGATTGTTTCATTGTTTCAGTAGTCCATGGGCCAGTTAGGGGGACCCTCCCCCTAGCGAATTTGTGCCACAATATTTTTAGCAACCTTATAACATATATATGTGAAATTACATTATTTGAAAATAGTGTTTTGGGCAAGTTGTTACAATTTAACAAGATTACCATCCAAGCCAAAGGACCAGATGGCAAGTGGACAAGGAAGCCATTGGCTTATCGAGAGTCCAGCAATCTTCATCTATGTGTAACCCGCCCTCCTGAGATATGTGTCAACCTTGACTAAACATATTCGTGCTGCTACAACAATCCGTAGACAATTTTTATCATTCATTTATTGTCCTCTGTGAGGACGAGTACTTCCAATCTACACTGATCCTTTTACTAATTTTGCCTCATGTCCTCTGGTTCTACTATCTTTCTTGAGTGAGAAAAACATATTTCTATCAATATTTTCATACCCATTCAATATCTTGAAAACTTCAATCTGACCTCTTGACCTCCTTGTCTCTAGAGTTGTTAAACCACATTCTTTCAGGTGTTCTTCATAGCTAAGTTCTCTCAGTTCTGGAATCATTTTAGTTGCTCTCCTCTGTATTCTTCCAAGCATATCTATATCCTTCTTACGATATGGTCTCCTCGCTTGTGTACAGTATTCTAAATGAGGTCTAACTATTGCTTTATAAAGAGGTATAATTAACTTTTTTCCTTGTATGTTGTTTCTCCTAATCAACCCAAGAATTTGATTACCCTTTGAAGCTGCAATACCACGCTGTTCTGAAACTTTCATATCAGCACTTATTGTTATTCATAAGTAATTTTCTTTTACAGTAGTACCTAGAACAGTATCTCCCATTTTATTATTTACATCCAAGTTCCCATGTCCTGTATGTAGGCATTTACATTTGCAAAAATTTAACAACATCTGCCATTTCTCAGATTAGATCGTTTTGTAGATGTTTATCACCAGCATTGTTGACCTTTCTAAACACCTTTGTGTAATCCGCAAATTTCAGTACGTTGCTTGTTATATTGTCCAAGTCATTGATATATATAATATATATATATTAAGAATAATAAAGGTCCTAATACTGATCATTGTGGTACCCTACTCAAAACTGATTTCCAGTTTAAAACCTTCCCATCTACTACAACATGTTAGCTTCTGTCAGTCAGCCATTGTTCTATCCAGTCAGTTATGCTATCCCCGATACCATGGACTTTTAATTTAAGTAGTAATCTTTGATGTGGCACTTTGCCAAAAGCTTTCTGAAAATCTAAGTATTGGGGCAAGTTGTTACAACTGGAACAACGATCGGGCGGCTCGTACCGATAACTCAGCCAGCGAGTTGTGTGCTGACAATGACTGAAAGAACAACATGTATTTAACCACGACGTGTGAACACTTTATTTCACTTGTGAAGCCCAGGGTGATGGCTTTTAACCAGTACTTTTAATGCTAGCAGCATCAAACAAAATTAACAAATATCTCAGAAGGGCGGGTTAGACGTAGATGAACAATGTTGGACTCTCGATAAGCCAATGGCTTCCTTGTCCAGTTATCATCTGGGTGTTTTGTCTTGGATGACCATCTTGTTATATCTTGTTAATTTGTAATCATTTGGTTATTTTAGCAATAAATGAATTTGCCACAATTCCGAAAATTTACCAGTTCCCGCCGAGCTTACTTGGTCATGTAATGTCATGTAATATCATGTAATGTCACATCACAAACATAATCGTCCCACTAGCATCAACACAATGTGATAACTTTTATTCACATTATTTTCTTTCATTAATAGTATCTGGCCGATTGCCAGTTTCGCGTTCTTTGGATCTGGGTTGTCGGAAGAGTTTCCAGTTAACATCGGTTTGAGACAAGGAAGTGCCCTTAGCCCTTTCCTGTTTATCATGGTGATGGAACTAATCAGCAAGAAGATCAGCACGAAGGATGTTCTCAGGAAGACGATGTATGCAGACGATCTGGTTATAATAGCAGAGAGCAAACAAAAACTACAGGAAGTGTTGGAGGAATGGAAGGGGGTGTTCAAGAAGCACGGACTGAGAATGAGCCTGGAGAAGACATAAATGATGTGGGTTGAACACCAGAGAGAGGAGTTGAACATCAGGATGTATGGTAAGGAGATCAAGCAAGTGGATGACTTTGTGTACCTTGGAGGAATGGCTCAGGAGGATGGGCATTCAGAGGTAGAGGTGCTACATCGGGCTCAAGCGGGAGCGAATGCCTGGAGAAAGGCAGAGGGAGACGTGTTGGACAGAAACATTTTGAAATAACTAAAAGGGAAAGTGCTGAGAGCGTGCGTTACACCGGCCTGTATGGTCTGGAGACAGTGGCGTTGAACAACAACAACAGAAGCTGCAAGTGTGTGAGAACCACTGGGTTCGTCGAATAACAAGAACAAAGATGGTGGACAGAAGAAGGATGAACGATCTAAGGAAAGAGGGTTGGGTGCAGTGCAGCCTAACAGGAAGATTGGGAAGAAGCAGGATGAGATGGGCAGGCCACTTGGTAAGATTGGGAAGAAGCAGGATGAGATGGGCAGGCCACTTGGTAAGATTGGGAAGAAGCAGGATGAGATGGGCAGGCCACTTGGTAAGATTGGGAAGAAGCAGGATGAGATGGGCTGGCCACTTGGTAAGATTGGGAAGAAGCAGGATGAGATGGGCAGGCCACTTGGTAAGATTGGGAAGAAGCAGGATGAGATGGGCAGGCCACTTGGTAAGATTGGGAAGAAGCAGGATGAGATGGGCTGGCCACTTGGTAAGATTGGGAAGAAGCAGGATGAGATGGGCAGGCCACTTGGTAAGATTGGGAAGAAGCAGGATGAGATGGGCAGGCCACTTGGTAAGATTGGGAAGAAGCAGGATGAGATGGGCTGGCCACTTGGTAAGAATGCATGCAAGCAAATTGACAAAAGAGCAGAGGTGAAAAAACATCTAGGACGCAGGGAAAGGGAAGGCCACAGCTGAGATGGGAGGACTGCGTGAGGAAGGATATGAGAAGATCGGGGAGGATGAAATATGGAGAGAGGAGGCGGCCGATAGAAAACTATGGAAAGTAAGAACAGAAAGAGTGGCTCGACAATGCTTTACCTGTCCGTCACCCCTGTACAGCAGGGAACAAGGAGGAAGAGCACAGAGAACCCCTGTACAGCAGGGAACAAGGAGGAAGAGCACAGAGAACCCCTGTACAGCAGGGAACAAGGAGGAAGAGCACACCAGTGTAATTTATATGTAACTATTGAGCGTCGTGTTGAATACGTTGGATTGTGACTTCGAACAGACAGAATACGACTGTCCTCAACGTATCCTTTTAAACATTAAATCAGCAGATTCGATCCAAGGACTCGATGCCGATCTGTGCATGTTTTATATGATGCACCAGAGGATGGGCAGCACACCTCCTCACCTAAACAGCCTTTAAAACACAGTGCTCAGCGTAAACTTATCCATGGTGTGGGTATGGAGACTGTCTATGTGTGCATGTGGCAAGACAGCGACAGTATCCATACACATAACCAACCTATTAAAAAATTTCATTTAACATCCTATACATAAAATAAATAAAACTATAAGATAAAAACCATTTCAGCAACATCAAAGTTACTAGTCTTTTAGTCGAATGTACCACCAACAGCGCATGCGCACAGTCCACCACAAACTCCTGCGTTAGCCCAAGTTTGTGCTGTTTGGAGTATAACCACTTGAGACTTGAGCTCAACACGTAATTAAGTATAGCAAGTCAGTGTGAACAAAGGAGAGTGCTGTCAGAAGTACAAGTCAGTGTGAACAAAGGAGAGTGCTGTCAGAAGTACAAGTCAGTGTGAACAAAGGAGAGTGCTGTCAGAAGTACAAGTCAGTGTGAACAAAGGAGAGTGCTGTCAGAAGTACAAGTCAGTGTGAACAAAGGAGAGTGCTGTCAGAAGTATGTCAAGTTGCTACGTCATACGTGGCACGGTGTTAGAGCAAAGTAGGTGTGGATCGCGAAGTGTCACTCGTACATGTTACTGTTATTACATTAATTGGATTATACATACTTATACATCTTATACGCAGTGTGCATAACAATGTAGGTGTTCACAGCTTCATATATTAAGCTTTTCATTTTAGTTACCAAAGTGCAGTCATTCTCCGGATTCTTCCAATCAATTTGAAATGGAATATAAATTATTGAATGGAGCATGAACTAGTGAATGGCAATATAATATGTAATGCGACTTCTACTTGATTGAATGGTATAGTTCACCCACTCACTCACTTACGTACGCACTCACGAACATCCACATTTCAATGTATAGTGCCACATTAATTAATTGCTCAAATTAGGGATGTGCCAAATAAATTTAACAAGATTTAACAAAATTGCCATCAAAGGCAAAACGCCCAGATGAAAAGTGGACAAGGACGCCGTTGGCTTTTCGAGAGTCCAACCATTTGTCATTTATGTGTAACCCGCCATTTTGAGATATTTGTTAATGTTGTTTGACGCTGCTAGCATTAACAGTATTGGTTATAAACCAGAACGCTAGGTTCCTTAAGTGAATTAAAGAGTTCATACGTCGTTGTTAAATAAATGTTGTTCTTTCAGTCATTGTCAGCACACAACTCGCTGGCTGAGCCATCGGAACGAGCCGCCCGAGCGTTGTTACAGTTGTAACAACTCGCTGGCTGAGCCATCGGAACGAGCCGCCCGAGCGTTGTTACAGTTGTAATAACTTGCTCCAATACAATTGTAATCCCACTCATAACAACTCCTGAATTTAAGCTTAACTTCTACTTGGCATAACCCCTTATACTAAACTTCTACTTGGCATAACCCCTTATACTAAACAGTAGACACAGTTTCACACCTCTTTAATTTAGTCTTCTTAACTCCCATTTTTTGGACAGTGTGTCTGCTGATGGACTTCCACCCAACTACTGTCGATGGTGATTCCATATGTATGCTATGTTTTCGTAAAACGCCTCAGTAACAACATGCCCCTGTATACAACTAGCCCCGGTCTCCCCTACCGAATGTGAGGCCACCGACCCATGTATACAGTGAGGCCACCGACCCATGTATACAGTGAGGCCACCGACCCATGTATACAGTGAGGCCACCGACCCATGTATACAGGGAGGCCACCGACCCATATATACAGTGCAATATATATTTCGTTGACCTGCCCAAAGCACATTGCACGTCATCCCTGAAGATGTGTTTATTCAAGCCAACATATTTCCATTTTGAGGAAGCATTCAACCAAGTTGCAATTACAGCGTGAAAACGCGCTCACTGCATGACTGAGCGCCTGCTCACCACACGACTGAGCGCCTGCTCACCACACGACGGAGCGCCTGCTCACCACACGACCGAGCGCCTGCTCACCACACGACTGAGCGCCTGCTCACCACATGACTGAGCGCCTGCTCACCACACGACCGAGCGCCTGCTCACCACACGACCGAGCGCCTGCTCACCACACGACCGAGCGCCTGCTCACCACATGACTGAGCGCCTGCTCACCACACGACCGAGCGCCTGCTCACCGCACGACCGAGCGCCTGCTCACCACACGACTGAGCGCCTGCTCACCACACGACTGAGCGCCTGCCCACCACACGACCGAGCGCCTGCTCACCACACGACTGAGCGCCTGCCCACCACACGACTGAGCGCCTGCTCACCACACGACTGAGCGCCTGCTCACCACACGACTGAGCGCCTGCCCACCACACGACCGAGCGCCTGCTCACCACACGACTGAGCGCCTGCTCACCGCACGCAGACAAAGGCGAACCTGCTGCCAGTCGAGATGACTGTGTCCGAGTTCACCTGCTGCCAGTCGAGATGACTGTGTCCGAGTTCACCTGCTGCCAGTCGAGATGATTGTGTCCGAGTTCACCTGCTGCCAGTCGAGATGATTGTGTCCGAGTTCACCTGCAGCCGTTTCAATATTTGGCAACTTCGCTCACCACACTTTGCTCGTGTCTTTCGGGTGATACACCAAAGGCAGTTGGTATCCGGGGAAGGCAAAGATCACACACAGGGTAAATGTGCCACCCGCCTTGGGTACGCTAACTCTAGAGAAGGAAAACTGAAAATAAATCAGTTGGCGTGATACTCAGTTGAGGTTTGCCGATACAGACAGACGGTTTACTTGCAAGCATAAAATAAAAAGACATTTACATAAATAAACGGACTAGACTCAACATATTGAATGATGATGTGATAAGCATATAAGGTATCGCTATATTTCGTATATATCGACTGTGTCAGAAGTTATAGCCGGAAACTTGCGACACGTTGTCGTCTGTATGGACAAATTATGTTGTCGCTGTTGATAATTGCGCTTCGGTAGCAGTTAGTCAAAGTGACGACGATACAGGCCGCACGAACAGCAGCACAGAATACAATGTCATATTAAGCACATACACACGCACGCACGCAAACACGCACACACGCACGCATGCACACATTGTAATGCACATGTAGAACTACATCTTGTTCGTGTACTGCGTACCTTGCATTTATAAGACATCTTATGTAAACCAATTAGACAATGTGTTCCATTAATTTATTGTCCTCTGTGAAAACGAGAACTTCCTGATATCCAACCTACACTGATCCTTTGTTAATTTTATCTCATGTCCTCTAGTTC
>OY759270.1:1925134-1942634 GCA_963662155.1 Lamellibrachia columna | reverse complement strand
AGCAACAATCACCGTTTTGACAATGAAAAGTATTATTTCATACCTATGCGTTTGTGTGTGTGTGTGTGTGTGTGTGTGCGTGCGTGCGTGCGTGCGTGCGTTGGTGTGCGTGCGTGCGTGCGTGCGTGTGTGCTGGAATTCATAGACCTAGATCAGAGGCGGAGGTGCGGATGGTCGAAGGCACATGTGAAGAGGTAAAAGGTAGATTAATGAGCGGACCGGGAATATCGGAGGAATTAAGGGTGGACGTCGGTCTGAGACAGGGGAGTGCCTTGAGCCCAGTGTTGTTCATTGCAGTAGTGGAGGTGATCAGTAGGAAAACGAGTACAAGGGACATTCTCCGTAAGTTGATATATGCAGATGACCTGGCAGTAGTAGTGGACAGTGAAGAAGACCTTCAAGAACGGTGGGTAGAGTGGAAGGAAATATTTGGCAAACATGGACTGAGAGTAAGTCTAGAGAATATGGATGTGCTTTGGGTCGTGCAGCAGAAAAAACATCTTGACATAAGACTGGATGGGAAGAAACTGAACCAACGAGAGTTTTGTGTATCTGGCGATGACAGAAAAACATCAAGAGAAACTACAAATTTGCGAGAATAACTGGGCGAGGAGAACTGCGGGAGTGAAAGGAATAGACAAGCGAAGAATGAAGGAGCTGAGGGAGGAATTATATATATATATATATATATATATATATATATATATATATATATACATATATATATATATATATATATATATATATATATATATATATATATATATATATATATATATATATATATATATATATATATATATATATATATATATATATATATATATATATATATATATATATATGTATATATGTGTATATATATAATTTTATCATACTTTTTTAGCAAATAAGCTTGACTATTCGTACGTAAATGTTGACTCAAATGTTTTACTCAATATGTCCACGGGATAATATTCTCAGCTATTTCACCATAATTATGGAGGCCTTTTGGGCCTTCCTAATTATGGAGGACGTTTGGGCCTTCATAATTATGGAGGCCTTTTGGGCCTTCCTAATTATGGAGGACGTTTGGGCCTTCATAATTATGGAGGACGTTTGGGCCTTTATAATTATGGAGGACGTTTGGACCTTTATGGTTATGGAGGACGTTTGGGCCTTCATAATTATGGAGGACGTTTGGGCCTTCATAATTATGGAGGACGTTTGGACCTTTATGGTTATGGAGGACGTTTGGGCCTTCATAATTATGGAGGACGTTTGGGCCTTCATAATTATGGAGGACGTTTGGACCTTTATGGTTATGGAGGACGCTTGGGCCTTCATAATTATGGAGGACGTTTGGACCTTTATGGTTATGGAGGACGTTTGGGCCTTCATAATTATGCAGGACGTTTAGGCCTTCATAATTATGGAGGACGTTTGGGCCTTCATAATTATGGAGGAAGTTTGGGCCTTCATAATTATGGAGGACGTTTGGGCCTTCATAATTATGGAGGACGTTTGGGCCTTCATAATTATGGAGGACGTTTGGGCCTTCATAATTATGCAGGACGTTTAGGCCTTCATAATTATGGAGGACGTTTGGGCCTTCATAATTATGGAGGACGTTTGGGCCTTCATAATTATGCAGGACGTTTAGGCCTTCATAATTATGGAGGACGTTTGGGCCTTCATAATTATGGAGGACGTTTGGGCCTTCATAATTATGCAGGACGTTTAGGCCTTCATAATTATGGAGGACGTTTGGGCCTTCATAATTATGGGGGACGTTTGGGCCTTCATAATTATGGAGGACGTTTGGGCCTTTATGGTTATGGAGGCCGTTTAGGCCTTCATAGTTATGGAGGACGTTTGGGCCTTCATAATTATGGAGGACGTTTGGGCCTTCATAATTATGCAGGACGTTTAGGCCTTCATAATTATGGAGGACGTTTGGGCCTTCATAATTATGGAGGACGTTTAGGCCTTCATAATTACGGAGGACGTTTGGGCCTTCATAATTATGGAGGACGTTTGGGCCTTCATAATTATGCAGGACGTTTAGGCCTTCATAATTATGCAGGACGTTTAGGCCTTCATAATTATGGAGGACGTTTGGGCCTTCATAATTATGGAGGACGTTTGGGCCTTCATAATTATGGAGGACGTTTGGGCCTTCATAACTATGGAAGACGTTTGGGCCTTCATAATTATGGAGGACGTTTGGGCCTTCATAATTATGGAGGACGTTTGGGCCTTCATAATTATGGAGGACTTTTGGGCCTTCATAATTATGGAGGACGTTTGGGCCTTCATAATTATGGAGGACGTTTGGGCCTTCATAATTATGCTGGACGTTTAGGCCTTCATAATTATGCAGGACGTTTAGGCCTTTATACACACATGGAAGCATCGGTTGTACCGATTGTTTCATTCACAGATGAGTTTGAAGTGAGTGACTGGTCGACGTGTGATAAACCGTGCAACAATGGCACAAGAAGTCGCATGAACGACGCCGGCAACGCCACGCAGGAGATCCGGTGCAACGTTCAGTCTTGTGACCCAGGTCAGTCTTACTGTTTTTGTCAGTCATGTGACAGGGTCAGTCTTACTGTTTTTGTCAGTCATGTGACAGGGTCAGTCTTATTGTTTTGTCAGTCATGTGACAGGGTTAGTCTTGTGCCAAGTGTTTGTAAATGTCCGAACACGTATCCGCGGACAGCCTTTCGCAGGAAAACGTATTCGCATACAAAGTACTAAAATACACAGTAGGCTATGTTAGGCTAATAGAAACTGTTGTTATGTAAATAGGGTGGTCGTTTGTGTTCGATGAATATTGACTAGCAAATTACGTCAACTGATTGTTAGTAGCAGTCACCTAGTATACGTTTTGTGTGATTCAAGTAATTAGTTGTAGCTCGCTGTAGTATCGGGCGATAGCAGAATAAGTTTATTATCATTATTATGTGTACAGCGTATCATTCTACGTGGGTAATTTGAAACAAGTCTTCGCGAATTTCTTAAATACAACTTTTCCATCCAACTCATCTCGACATACAGCGAGCGCTGCGAGGAGAGTCGTCGCTTCGTCATATGTCGTCGCTTCGTCATATGTCGTCGCTTCGTCATATGTCTGTAACTCCCCGTGCCAGTGTTTGAACCGTTTCGTTGACTACTCTGAATACAGCCGTTGGTAACTGCACCGCCGACATGATCTTCCTGCTCGACTCGTCCGCAAGTATCGGCTTCTTGAACTGGTACGTCGCCAAGCAGTTCGTGCTAGACGTCGTGCAAGGGCTCAAGGTAACTCAAGTTATATTAACAAAAAATAATTAATAAAAGTATTTATTCTTAGTTAAGAAAGATAAAAGAACTAGATGACTCGAAGTAACGCTAGTGTCGGAACAGTGGAGATTACATATAAGAAAGTACGCATTCTCATATAAGATGATAAATGAATGGAATAGCCTAAATTGTCTACTTATATATTAAATGCTAGCAGCATAAATGTGTTTAAAAACAGCTTAAGCTTGAGATGGCCGTCTTGTTCAACCTTGTTCAGGTCGTAGAGGATCAGACACGTATCGACGTTGTAAGCTTGAAATGGTAGTCTTGTTCAACCTTGTTCAGGTCGTAGAGGATCAGACACGTATCGACATTGTAAGCTTGAGATGGCCGTCTTGTTCAACCTTGTTCAGGTCGTAGAGGATCAGACACGTATCGGCGTTGTAAGCTTGAAATGGTAGTCTTGTTCAGCCTTGTTCAGGTCGTAGAGGATCAGACACGTATCGACATTGTAAGCTTGAGATGGCCGTCTTGTTCAACCTTGTTCAGGTCGTAGAGGATCAGACACGTATCGGCGTTGTAAGCTTGAAATGGTAGTCTTGTTCAACCTTGTTCAGGTCGTAGAGGATCAGACACGTATCGACATTGTAAGCTTGAGATGGCCGTCTTGTTCAACCTTGTTCAGGTCGTAGAGGATCAGACACGTATCGGCGTTGTAAGCTTGAAATGGTAGTCTTGTTCAACCTTGTTCAGGTCGTAGAGGATCAGACACGTATCGACATTGTAAGCTTGAGATGGCCGTCTTGTTCAACCTTGTTCAGGTCGTAGAGGATCAGACACGTATCGGCGTTGTAAGCTTGAGATGGTAGTCTTGTTCAACCTTGTTCAGGTCGTAGAGGATCAGACACGTATCGACGTTGTAAGCTTGAGATGGTTATCTTGTTCAACCTTGTTCAGGTCGTAGAGGATCAGACACGTATCGACGTTGTAAGCTTGAGATGGTAGTCTTGTTCAACCTTGTTCAGGTCGTAGAGGATCAGACACGTATCGACGTTGTAAGCTTGAGGTGGCCGTCTTGTTCAACCTTGTTCAGGTCGTAGAGGATCAGACACGTATCGGCGTTGTAAGCTTGAGATGGTAGTCTTGTTCAACCTTGTTCAGGTCGTAGAGGATCAGACACGTATCGACGTTGTAAGCTTGAGATGGTAGTCTTGTTCAACCTTGTTCAGGTCGTAGAGGATCAGACACGTATCGACGTTGTAAGCTTGAGATGGCCGTCTTGTTCAACCTTGTTCAGGTCGTAGAGGATCAGACACGTATCGACGTTGTAAGCTTGAGATGGTAGTCTTGTTCAACCTTGTTCAGGTCGTAGAGGATCAGACACGTATCGACGTTGTAAGCTTGAGATGGCCGTCTTGTTCAACCTTATTCAGGTCGTAGAGGATCAGACACGTATCGGCGTTGTAAGCTTGAAATGGTAGTCTTGTTCAACCTTGTTCAGGTCGTAGAGGATCAGACACGTATCGACGTTGTAAGCTTGAGATGGTAGTCTTGTTCAACCTTGTTCAGGTCGTAGAGGATCAGACACGTATCGGCGTTGTAAGCTTGAGATGGCCGTCTTGTTCAACCTTGTTCAGGTCGTAGAGGATCAGACACGTATCGACGTTGTAAGCTTGAGATGGTAGTCTTGTTCAACCTTGTTCAGGTCGTAGAGGATCAGACACGTATCGGCGTTGTAAGCTTGAGATGGCCGTCTTGTTCAACCTTGTTCAGGTCGTAGAGGATCAGACACGTATCGACGTTGTAAGCTTGAGATGGTAGTCTTGTTCAACCTTGTTCAGGTCGTAGAGGATCAGACACGTATCGGCGTTGTAAGCTTGAGATGGCCGTCTTGTTCAACCTTGTTCAGGTCGTAGAGGATCAGACACGTATCGACGTTGTAAGCTTGAGATGGTAGTCTTGTTCAACCTTGTTCAGGTCGTAGAGGATCAAACACGTACCGGCGTTGTAAGCTTGAGATGGCCGTCTTGTTCAACCTTGTTCAGGTCGTAGAGGATCAGACACGTATCGACGTTGTAAGCTTGAGATGGTAGTCTTGTTCAACCTTGTTCAGGTCGTAGAGGATTAGACACGTATCGACGTTGTAATCTTGAGATGGCCGTCTTGTTCAACCTTGTTCAGGTCGTAGAGGATCAGACACGTATCGACGTTGTAAGCTTGAGATGGCCGTCTTGTTCAACCTTGTTCAGGTCGTAGAGGATCAGACACGTATCGACGTTGTAAGCTTGAGATGGTAGTATTGTTCAACCTTGTTCAGGTCGTAGAGGATCAGACACGTATCGGCGTTGTAAGCTTGAGATGGCCGTCTTGTTCAACCTTGTTCACGTCGTAGAGGATCAGACACGTATCGACGTTGTAAGTTTGAGATGGCCGTCTTGTTCAAACTTGTTCAGGTCGTAGAGGATCAGACACGTATCGACGTTGTAAGCTTGAGATGGCCGTCTTGTTCAACCTTGTTCAGGTCGTAGAGGATCAGAAACGTATCGGCGTTGTAAGCTTGAGATGGCCGTCATGTTCAACCTTGTTCAGGTCGTAGAAGATCAGACACGTATCGGCGTTGTAAGCTTGAGGTGGCCGTCTTGTTCAACCTTGTTCAGGTCGTAGAGGATCAGACACGTATCGACGTTGTAAGCTTGAGATGGCCGTCTTGTTCAACCTTGTTCAGGTCGTAGAGGATCAGACGCGTACCGGCGTTGTAAGCTTGAGATGGCCGTCTTGTTCAACCTTGTTCAGGTCGTAGAGGATCAGACGCGTATTGGCGTTGTAAGCTTGAGATGGCCGTCTTGTTCAACCTTGTTCAGGTCGTAGAGGATCAGACAGGTATCGGCGTTGTAAGCTTGAAATGGTAGTCTTGTTCAACCTTGTTCAGGTCGTAGAGGATCAGACACGTATCGACGTTGTAAGCTTGAGATGGTAGTCTTGTTCAACCTTGTTCAGGTCGTAGAGGATCAGACACGTATCGGCGTTGTAAGCTTGAGATGGCCGTCTTGTTCAACCTTGTTCAGGTCGTAGAGGATCAGACACGTATCGACATTGTAAGCTTGAGATGGTAGTCTTGTTCAACCTTGTTCAGGTCGTAGAGGATCAGACACGTATCGGCGTTGTAAGCTTGAGATGACCGTCTTGTTCAACCTTGTTCAGGTCGTAGAGGATCAGACACGTATCGACGTTGTAAGCTTGAGATGGTAGTCTTGTTCAACCTTGTTCAGGTCGTAGAGGATCAGACACGTATCGGCGTTGTAAGCTTGAGATGGCCGTCTTGTTCAACCTTGTTCAGGTCGTAGAGGATCAGACACGTATCGACGTTGTAAGCTTGAGATGGTAGTCTTGTTCAACCTTGTTCAGGTCGTAGAGGATCAGACACGTACCGGCGTTGTAAGCTTGAGATGGCCGTCTTGTTCAACCTTGTTCAGGTCGTAGAGGATCAGACACGTATCGACGTTGTAAGCTTGAGATGGTAGTCTTGTTCAACCTTGTTCAGGTCGTAGAGGATTAGACACGTATCGACGTTGTAAGCTTGAGATGGCCGTCTTGTTCAACCTTGTTCAGGTCGTAGAGGATCAGACACGTATCGACGTTGTAAGCTTGAGATGGCCGTCTTGTTCAACCTTGTTCAGGTCGTAGAGGATCAGACACGTATCGACGTTGTAAGCTTGAGATGGTAGTATTGTTCAACCTTGTTCAGGTCGTAGAGGATCAGACACGTATCGACGTTGTAAGCTTGAGATGGCCGTCTTGTTCAACCTTGTTCATGTCGTAGAGGATCAGACACGTATCGACGTTGTAAGCTTGAGATGGCCGTCTTGTTCAACCTTGTTCACGTCGTAGAGGATCAGACACGTATCGACGTTGTAAGTTTGAGATGGCCGTCTTGTTCAACCTTGTTCAGGTCGTAGAGGATCAGACACGTATCGACGTTGTAAGCTTGAGATGGCCGTCTTGTTCAACCTTGTTCAGGTCGTAGAGGATCAGAAACGTATCGGCGTTATAAGCTTGAGATGGCCGTCATGTTCAACCTTGTTCAGGTCGTAGAAGATCAGACACGTATCGGCGTTGTAAGCTTGAGGTGGCCGTCTTGTTCAACCTTGTTCAGGTCGTAGAGGATCAGACACGTATCGACGTTGTAAGCTTGAGATGGCCGTCTTGTTCAACCTTGTTCAGGTCGTAGAGGATCAGACACGTATCGACGTTGTAAGCTTGAGATGGTTGTATTGTTCAACCTTGTTCAGGTCGTAGAGGATCAGACACGTATCGACGTTGTAAGCTTGAGATGGCCGCCTTGTTCAACCTTGTTCATGTCGTAGAGGATCAGACACGTATCGACGTTGTAAGCTTGAGATGGCCGTCTTGTTCAACCTTGTTCACGTCGTAGAGGATCAGACACGTATCGACGTTGTAAGTTTGAGATGGCCGTCTTGTTCAACCTTGTTCAGGTCGTAGAGGATCAGTCACGTATCGACGTTGTAAGCTTGAGATGGCCGTCTTGTTCAACCTTGTTCAGGTCGTAGAGGATCAGAAACGTATCGGCGTTATAAGCTTGAGATGGCCGTCATGTTCAACCTTGTTCAGGTCGTAGAAGATCAGACACGTATCGGCGTTGTAAGCTTGAGGTGGCCGTCTTGTTCAACCTTGTTCAGGTCGTAGAGGATCAGACACGTATCGACGTTGTAAGCTTGAGATGGCCGTCTTGTTCAACCTTGTTCAGGTCGTAGAGGATCAGACACGTACCGGCGTTGTAAGCTTGAGATGGCCGTCTTGTTCAACCTTGTTCAGGTCGTAGAGGATCAGACGCGTATTGGCGTTGTAAGCTTGAGATGGCCGTCTTGTTCAACCTTGTTCAGGTCGTAGAGGATCAGACACGTATCGGCGTTATAAGCTTCTCGACGATGGTTCGCTCCGACATCCTCCTCGGTCAGTACTTGACCCCTACGCCGGACATGCTGCCGGCCATCTGGGAGATCCCGTACATGGCTGGTGTGACGAATACTGCGGACGGTATTCTTAGGATGCACGAGATGTTCACCGACCGCCGGCGACCCTACGTGCAGCAGATCTGCATCCTGGTGACGGACGGACTGTCGAACGTCAACCACAACGATACCATCGGCAACGCCGAGGCCGCCAAGGCTGACGACATCGAAATATTCGCTATCGGTGAGTCAATCTTAGCTGTGTATACTGTGTAAATACTGTAAATATACATCGTAAAAGACAAAGGTATGTTCTTTTAACAACATCCAGTCCTTGGGACTATTAAGAGCGCTATACATTTCACCCCCTGGCAGACGTGTTCATTCCAACACCAACTCGAGAGCATTCAGCCACGCTGCTGTTACTGCGCGAAGATTATTCATTCACATAAACGTCGACGCGTCATCACCATTTTTAAATGCGTGTGGTTATAATAGGACTGTCGCTGTGTGATAGGATAGTGCGGGCTTCGTTTTGTCAATATTATCATTAGAGTGTAATTGAATTTATATTTGGTTTGACAGTTTGTATCTTAATGGCGACAACGACATTGAGGTTATTCACAATTACTGTTTGTAATATGAATAATTACAAGAACAACTACCAATGAGTAGACACTGTAGTGGTGTTTAACACCTGGTGTCTTGTTGACCCCCGTAGGAGTCGGACAAGTAGATCTGACCGAGATCACCGGTATTGCCAGTCGGCCGGAGTTCGTCTACAACCTGACAGACTTCAACACTCTACCGAGTCTCACAGACGACATCATCAACATGACGTGCCAAACATGTAAGTCTTCCAACTCACCTCCGGTGTCATTTGAAAGCTAGGAAGTCAACGTTTGCTGATGAATGAGATAACATATGTTCCGTGTTACCAGTACTTATATATAATTTGGTTATTATGCATCTCCTGTTAAAAAAATATTCATCACAACTGTTTAGAGGTTGATGTATGTATATGGAGATGTGCGTAATTTATTCTACGTTAATACTTGCGTTATTCCGTAGCTGAATGTATGTATTAATCAAGTAAGTAAATGCAATTCAATTCAATACAATGCAGCCACACAGATGCATCGTGACGAGTGTGGTCTGTGTATTCAGCCATGCAGGTTCAGTGTGACGAGTGAAGTGTCTGTGTTCAGCCATGCAGGTGCAGTGTGACGAGTGAAGTGTCTGTGTTCAGCCATGCCGGTGCAGTGTGACGAGAGTGGTGTCTGTGTTCAGTAATGCAGGTGCAGTGTGACGAGTGTGGTGTCTGTGTTCAGTAATGCAGGTGCAGTGTGACGAGTGTGGTGTCTGTGTTCAGTAATGCAGGTGCAGTGTGACGAGAGTGGTGTCTGTGTTCAGTACTGCAGGTGCAGTGTGACAAGTGTGGTGTCTGTGTTCAGCCATGTAGGTGCAGTGTGACGAGAGTGGTGTCTGTGTTCAGCCATGCAGGTGCAGTGTGACGAGTGTGTCTGGAAAGACTGTGATGTCCCGTGCGGCGCCGATGGACCACAGCTCGGCCAGCAGCACTGCCGGCGCTACGTCGTCGAGACGGGCGAGATCTCGGGAGAGTTCGACGTGACCTGCAACAAGACCTGCTTCATTCCGTGCACGACGACAACTGAACCAACAACTACGACTGAACCAACCACCACAATTGAACCAACAACTACGACTGAACCAACAACCACAACTGAACCAACAACCACAACTGAACCAACAACTACGACTGAACCAACAACTACGACTGAACCAACAACCACAACTGAACCATCAACCACGACTGAACCAACAACTACAACTGAACCAACAACTACAACTGAACCAACAACCACGACTGAACCGACAACCACAACAGAACCAACAACCACGACTGAACCAACGACCACTACTGAACCAACAACTACGACTGAACCAACAACTACGGCTGAACCAACCACTACAACTGAACCAACAACTACGACTGAACCAACAACTACGACTGAACCTACCACCACAACTGAACCAACAACCACGACTGAACCAACCACCACAACGGAACCATCAACCTCAACTGAACCAACAACTACAACAGACCCACCAACAACGACAACTGAGCCAACCACCACACTTCCGCCGGGTACGTATGTTATTTCCTGGTGCGCGTGTATCGTTTGTGAGCGTGCATCGTGCGTGCCTTCCTTATTATTAGCATAAGTGCTTTATTTTGATGGAATAGAATAGTCTTTTTTATGAGAGGGAATAGTCGTAAACGTCGAAACAACAGACAACATGGCCGCTGTGGCTCGGGACATAGGAAGGCGGTGTGCGATTGTTTCCGCCCTATGTGATGCCTTCAGTTGAAGAGGATAGACGAATACAACTAGTCTCCCTGTGATTATTCCCAACTGACTAACTGTGCTGTTGTTCCGTTGTGAAGACGACTGCCGTCGATGTGACTTCACTAACGGTCAGATTTGGCTGCGTGACGTCACTAACTGTCACATGTTCTACCTGTGCGAGCCACTTGACAACCGGAAGTACCGCAAACATCACATGACATGTGGCGATCTCTTCTGGGACCAGGACTCCCACACTTGTGTCCGGGATATGCCTCCTGATTGCAATGCGACTGTGACGGCTGTTGCAACGAAAACATCCATGTCTACTACATATGGTGAGTGGCTAAGGCAACGGGGTTTAGACACCTTGTAAAACTATCAATTATACAACGTGCCTCGACGTGTTCCGTTGGCGAGAATGACGACCACACAACGTACACACAACGTACACACTACATACACACAACGTACACACAGCGTGCATACAGCTGCATCATCTTAAAAGATGCCAAAGAACACGTATGAAATATGGTGGCTTAAATCCACGACCAACGGTTAGTACTCATACGCGTAATATTATTATTCGTGTTCGATTGCGCAACATTCAAAACAAATGCAATTCGAAAACTAGGACACCATATTCTAAAGTGCACAAGCAAAGAGATTACACCGGAGCATCATAGCCCTGTATATAACGTGAACAGACAGCTAGTGGCGTCCTTATATATCGATGTGTCTGTCAAACACATGGGTCAGATTTGGAATCAGCTATGTTTAGATGGAATAAATGAGACTAAGTCTGCCTATGTCAAAGTTGCAGTCAGCGGCTCATTGCAAGACTTTCTAATGCCGAGCATCGCCATCTGACACATCACTACTTATTACAGCGCCATGTCCGTATGAGGCGTTGCCAGGCAACGAGCGCTACTTCCGTTCCGTCGACAACTCTAACGAAGTGCAGCGGTGCAGTGTGGGAATGATCTTCGAGGCGGACCCGGCGTGTACCTGTGTGCCGACGGGCGACAGTAAGTAGATCTTCAGAGAAACAAGATTACACAACACGAAACTTGTCCACGTGTCTAATGTAATCACTAATTTCAGCCCTGGAAAGTCTTGTTTTTCACAGGAGACTCCCGCGTTTGGTACCCATCCACCTTCTGGCGGGTGTGAGATAAAAGCTCTCGTGTTTCGGGGTTCTTCAAAGGTACCCGGACTAAAAATAAAACATTTTCAGCCATTTTCCGTTTTCCTTTGAATTTTCCGGGCTGAATCACATTACTAGCGGTAAATCCTTGCCCTCGACGGGTGAAAGGCACATCACAAATCTTTAGCTTTGTCATTTCAGAAACCTAACGGGTCTGCTAACTCAGCGTCCGGTTGACACTTCACTTTCTTGACTTAAGCCTTTTCATTCCCTGTCGGAGCATAGGCCACTAGCGACTCCTTTCCACCGGACACGGCTTTGGGCTTATGTTCCCGTTGCTTCCATCCACTATAGTTTGTATATGCAACAGCACTGTGCAGGCACGAACAAATTCACGACACATTCCCGGAGCAGTGTCTTATTTTATGCATTTACAGATGTTCCCCATTTACAGATGTTCCCCATTTACAGATGTTCCCCACACTTTTTTTTAGTGTAACATGAAGAAGAACGTAATAAATGTGGAATGCAGCATCATAATTAAATTCCAGCATTTTTTATATTTCTTTAGCGTGTTAAAACGAACTCGGTTCCTTGGTACCGGACGTAACTGTAGAGGGATACATTCCTTGGTACCGGACGTAACTGTAGAGGGATACATTCCTTGGTACCGGACGTAACTGTAGAGGGATACATTCCTTGGTACCGGACGTAACTGTAGAGGGATACATTCCTTGGTACCGGACGTAACTGTAGAGGGATACATTCCTTGGTACCGGACGTAACTGTAGAGGGATACATTCCTTGGTACCGGACGTAACTGTAGAGGGACACATTCCTGACATGCGCTACCTGCCATTTATTGAGTTTTCAGATTTAAACGAAGAAATTTAATTATTTAAATAGAATATATATTTAATCGGAGTAAAGTTTAACAGATATTGGAGGGCATGAACAAATGGCCTCTCTCAAGCCAACGGTCAGAGAGTTGTGGAGAATGACCCGTGATGTGGTAATCGTACTAATTAACATCAACATAGAAAATAAGGTTGAACTAATGTTTGAGCCATGTCGCTCACCCGTACGTTTGTTGTCGTCTTGTAGTTGGGCCGATGACCTGCTCCGATGACCTGCTGCTCTGGTTCCCGTACGATGACCACTTCAATGACGTCACTTGTCACAACGCCATCGCCACTAAATATGGCAAGGGGTCGCTGACACTGGTTGAGGATCCAGTACACGGCACAGTGGCGTCATTCGACGGGAGGGCGTACCTCGAGGTATATACACACAATGGTGTATTATAACTGTCTTAGAGTAAGCCGTAGTGGTCTCAGCACGGCCGCAGTATCTGTATGAAGACGTTAGTCGTAACGTTTGAAATCTCTGTCACGTGGCATTTTTGATCTTCTTCTCACGATCCGCACGTAAGTGGTACGTTCTATTAAGGACTAACTCTGAAATATAGTCAATTTGTCTTTGACGTAAACGTGGGTTCAATGAGCTCTTTGGTGTCAGTGATACCACCAGAGCATTTTCAATATTACAATAAAAAAGCTTTTTCAGCCTACATTTCATTATAAGGATGCTCACCATTTATTCGGCAAGCAACCAGTCGATATCTCACGAACTAACTTCATACGACTAAATAACTTTATGGTATCTTTATGGCCGCTTAATTTAGGCAAATGTCCCGAACAATCCCACTATAGTTGTGAACGTGGTCATTGTTTCCAGGTCGCGTTTCTTCGGTCGTGGTTCGCCAATATCGAGGTCGAGGCGTTCTCCGTCTCGGTGTGGTTCAAGCGAGCCGGAGACGGCAAGGGAACACTCCTCGCCAACGGCGACTGTGCTCAGAACGCGTCGTTGATCATCACGACCTGGGGCGATCCAGGCGTGGTAGCTGGCGTTACTACTGACGACTTCAACTCCGTCTGGCTCAAACCATCTCCGGTAGGTGTCACCAGTATCAAGTTACGTGCAACTGCTGATCTAGAATGATCAGCAGTAAATATGACTTAAGATTAAAACAAATATACGGAAAACATTTCTTAAGAAGGCTATAGACAAATAAGAATAATAAAAAAATAATATCTTAATTAATTCCAGAACGGAAATAGTGTTTAGCGGTAAAGAACACAATGACTTCGTTGTTTATCGTTTCAGGCTTCCCGTGGTTTCTGGCATCACGCTGTGTGGGTGTACGACGGGGCGAACCTCTCGCTCTATCTCGACAACGCCCGTGTGCAACATAGCGCCGCTACAGGTATATAAAGGCACGCACGCACGCACGCTCACACACGTTCACACACACACACGCACGCACGCACGCACGCACCCACACACACACACACACACACACACACACACACACACACACACACACACACACACACACACACAATGGCGACCACAATGTAAACATTCAAGACTAAGTCAGACATATTAACAACAACTATGTAATGTTGTAACCAATGTCTTTAAGAGTACAACCATTTTATTCTGGAATGATGAATATTGATGAGAAAAAATCGTTATTGTTCCTATAAAACAGTTAAATGTAAAGAATTGTATGAACTTTGTTTAATTACAACATATGACGAACTGACATATCCCGCGTAACGTACGGTGAAGCCTGTCACGTTCACAAAACACAATACTTGGTATACACAAGTGAATGAGTTAGTTGCTCCTTGCTCGTGTTGTGATACTCATATGTGGAAGATATCAAGTCCTCGCTGAAGTAACATCCTCTCCGTTCACAGGTTTCATGACGTCACCAGACGTGCCTCTCTATATCGGCTTCACGTGTAGGGAGGGCTCGCTCTTCACGGGGCTCATGGACCAGGTTAGCGTCAACACGTGTCGTTGTAACAGTGACAGTGTCAACACGTGTCGTTGTAACAGTGACAGTGTCAACACGTGTCGTTGTAACAGTGACAGTGTCAACACGTGTCGTTGTAACAGTGACAGTGTCAACACGTGTCGTTGTAACAGTGGCAGTATCAACGTTGTCCACCGTTCCGTTATATTTCTCGAACTTCTTATCCGGCATCGACATAGTTATGTTATAGTTATGCTATAGTTATGTTATAGTTATGTTATAGTTATGTTATAGTTATGTTATAGTTATGTTATAATTATGTTATAGTTATGTTATAGTTATATCATAGTTATGTTATAGTTATGTTATAGTTATGTTATAGTTATGTTATAATTATGTTATAGTTATGTTATAGTTATGTTATAATTATGTTATAGTTATGTTATAGTTATGTTATAATTATGTTATAGTTATGTTATAGTTATATCATAGTTATGTTATAGTTATGTTATAGTTATGTTATAGTTATGTTATAATTATGTTATAGTTATGTTATAGTTATGTTATAGTTATGTTATAGTTATGCTGTTAACAAATATGAATACGTAACCACAATCACGCGAGGCAACTTGAAACACAGGAGTTATTTGCGCCTAGATTTAACACGAATTAACAAGATTTGCCATACAAACCAAAGGCCCAGATGGCAAGTGGACAAGGAAGCCATTGGCTTATCGAGAGTCCAACAATGTTCATCTGCTTATGACCCGCCCTCCTGAGATATGTGTCAACCTTGTTTTTAAACATATTCACGCTGCTAGCAGTTACACAATCTGTAGACAATTTGTTCCATTCATTTATTGTCCTCTGTGAGAACGAGTGCTTCCTGATGTCCAATCTACATTGATCCTTTACTAATTTTACCCCATGTCCTCTAGTTCTGCTATCCTTCTTGTGTGAGAAAAACATATTTCTATCAATATTTTCATACCCATTCAATATCTTAAAAACTTCAATCTGATCTCCTCTTCACCTCCTTGTCTCTAGAGTTGTTAAACCACATTCTTTCAGGCGTTCTTCATAACTAAGGTCTCTCAGTTCTGGAATCATTTTAGTTGCTCTCCTTTGTATGCGTTCAAGCGTATCTATATCCTTCTTACGATATGGTCTCCATGCTTGTATACAATATTCTAAATGAGGTCTAACTATTGCTTTATACAGAGGTATAATTAACTGTTTTCCCTTGTATATTATGTTTCTTCTAATCAATCCAAGAATTTGATTACCCTTTGAAGCTGCAATACCACACTGCTCTGAAACTTTCGTATCAGCGCTTATTGTAACTCCTAAGTCCTTTTCTTTTACAGTAGTACCCAGAACAGTATCTCCCATTTTATAGTTTACATTCAAGTTCCCATGTCCTGTATGTAGGCATTTACATTTCCCGAAATTGAACAACATCTGCCATTTCTCAGACCATTTCACTAATTTGTCTAGATCGTTTTGTAAATGTTGTTTATCACCATCAGTATTAACCTTTCTAAACAGTTTGGTGTCATCCGCAAATGTCAGTACATTACTTGTTATACTGTTGTCCAAGTCATTGATATAAATTAAGAATAATATAGGTCCTAATACTGATCCTTGAGGTACCCCACTCAAAACCGATTTCCAATTTGAAACTTCTCCATCTACTACAACTCGTTGTCTTCTGTCAGTCAGCCATTGTTCTATCCAGTCAGTTATTCTATCCCCGATACCATGGGCTGCAATGCCACACTGCTCTGAAACTTTCATGTCAGTACTTATTGTTACCCCTAAGTCATTTTCTTTTTACAGTAGTACCTAGAGCAGTATCTCCCATGTTATAGTTTATATTCAAGATCCCGTGTCCTGTTTGTAGGCGTTGATTAACATCTGCCATTTTTCAGACCATTTAAAAAAATTTCTTCTGTCAGTCAGCCATTGTTCTATCCAGTCAATTATGCCATCCCCGATATCACGGACTTTTAATTTAAGTAGTAATCTTTGATGTGGCACTTTGTCAAAAGCTTTCTGAAAATCTAAGTAGATAATATCTACTGGCGATCCCACGTCTATCCACTTAGTGATTTCTTCCAAAAAACATAACATATTTGTTAAGCATGACTGGTCTGGTCTGCAATTCTCTGACTTATTTCTCGAACCATTTTAAAATAATGGTATGATATTTGCTTCTTTCCATTCAAACGGAACAACTCCCTCTTTTAATGACAAGTTGAATACTCTTGCAATTGGTATACTGATTTGTTCTACTGTTTCCATTAGTAATTTTGGAGGAATCCCATCCACTGCCGGTGATTTATTATCCTTCATTGCCTTTATTTTCTTAGCTACCATTTCTGGAGTTACAACTAACGGTCCTAAATAGTCAGATTTAGCCTCCTGAAATTTAGCATCAGCAACTGGTAATGAACTAATATCTTTTTGGTAAACACTGAACTGAAGTAACCATTTAGGTCTTCCGCCATTAAAAACCCCTGTGATATTATACTTCCAGCACTGTCTTCTAGAGGTCCAGCCTTGTCTTGTACGTTTTGTTTACTCCTGACACATGCATAAAAACTCTTGCTGTCATGTTTTATGTTACATGCTAGTTTTTGCTCATAGCTTCTTTTAGATTGTCTGATTTCAGTTGTAGCTGCATTAAGTGCCTCTTTGTAATTTGCATAGTCTTCTTCCTTTCTGGTACGCCTATAAACCCTCCACATAGTTTGTTTTAACACTATTTTTCTAATAGCCTCTTTTGACAAGTGTTTCTTTCTACACCGTTTTCCTTGTTTTTGGAAGGGAAAAAATTTATCGATGATACTCTCAATTTCATATTTTAGAATATTCCAACATTCAATTGCGGTCTTATTCATCAGCATGTTATTCCAATCTA